>BQNB010179334.1:2354-12784 GCA_026074375.1 Tanacetum coccineum | reverse complement strand
AACTTCACTTGACTATTGTTTGGCACAACCTTATCTTTAACTTGATAGCACTTAAGTTGTGGTCTGCTAACACTAGTAGAGTTATTTACTTTTGTAGATGTAGACACATGAGGATTAGTATTCCTTGAAGCTGTGGTGTTCTAGTTTGTGTTGTGGTAGTGGCAATTCTATACATTCCTGGTTTAAGCACATTCGAGTGTATTTCTGCTTGTTTTCTATTCTGAGGCAAATTCTGTTGAGTGACTTGTTTAAACAAACCATCTGACACATTAGTTTTATTAACCGACTGTTTCATTTGAAAACTTCTCATTTCAGGAGAATTTGAAAAAGGAGTCGGTTTTCCTAAAACTGATGGTTTTGGAATTCGTTGAGCATTTGGTTGTCGAACAACAGGTGGTTTATCAAACTGAGTTTCCACAGACTTTTCTTTTGTTACCAGAATGAATTTCTTTAACTCATTTATCACTATGTTCTTGTCTTGCATTTGAGATTTCAAATCTTGTATTTCATGATATTGTTCACGTTCTTTTCGAAATACATTTGAAGCATTTTCTTTGCAAACTGGTTTGTTTTTCATCTGTTCTTTACAATGTTGTAAAGAAAGTTTAAGAGAAATCGAGTGTTTTTCCAGCCCAGCAAAATGATTGTTCTTACCCCCCTCCAAGTACTTCACAGCCCAGTGATAACTGGCCTTGTACTCTGCAGCATCCGCGCGCTCTTGCTCTACCTTGACAAGCAGTGCCATTTTTTCCTCGGCAAGGTTCTGTGCATAAGACCTCGAAGACTCTGCCTCAGCCTGCGCATCTGCCAACTGTGTCTTCAGCAGCAGGATCTCTTCATCCTTCTGTACACTCTAGCTGCGTTCACTAGAAAACCTGCCTCTCAGGTGCGCCACCAGCGCGGCTTGCTGCGCAGTGACCATATCAAACTCCTCCATAAGCTGATCCACTGGCATACCCTCGAAGGCCTTGGGACCAGTCTGGGGTGGGGACTGTGCAGCATGCGTCACCGGCGCAGAGGAATCACTAGTAGCCTCGACACTGCAAACAACCAATCAACAACGAGGATTACACATTACGTTATCATGATTGCGTATCATCAACACTATTATTGGACGGAAATGGAAGCTCAAAATTACTTACTTGGGGGGAGGAGGTCCTCGGTCATCTTTGGCAGCAAGCGTGGGTGACGCATCCGGGGTTTCCTCCTCAATTGATCTACTAAAACCTAGACTGAGATGATGTACCCTCTTTGACGGGCCCGCGCCATCATCACCGGTAGCCCTCTTGCGTTTCAATCCAGAATCCACTTCTGCGACATCAGCATCTTCTGAAGAGCCAATGCTTGTTGCGTCTGGCATGGGCCCCCCCCCCCCCCCCCCCCCCCCCCCCTCCCGGGCTCCACATATACTTGGCACACTGCGCAGAGGTGTGGGTGCTAACACATCAGTACTCTCAATCTCTGGTTGCTCCAGCACGAGTTCCATTATGCGCGCTGGCAGGGTGCTTTCCAACAGCGGCTCCTCACATCTCTTCAAGAGGCGTACCCTCCTCGATGCCCCCCCCCCCCCCCCCCACCCCACCCCCCCCCCCCCCCCCCCCATGCTTGGGTTTATCAAGTGCACCACCGCTAAACAAATCCATTCTCTGCGTCAATAAAGAGAACCGAAAAACAAATGGTTACATAAGCTTAATTAAGAAAAGAGCGCTTACACTACTTAATGAGGGAGAAGGAAGGTGTCAGCACCCACCCGGCGTCATGGCCTATAAATCGGTACTTCCTCAGTCCTTTGGAAAGTTATTATGTTAATTTTTTTTTTAATTTGCCCATGTGGCAAGGAAAGGCTTTGCGTATGCGTTGATAGAGATATGTTCTCATTATAAGTTCCGCATCCTCCATATATACGACCCGGAGGGGTGGTGGCGCTCATCCTCGGGCAATAACCCCTGAGTATTGACGGCGATAGTTCCAAGGAAACCACGCATCATTACCACAGAAGAACAATCTCCCTTAACGCCTCAGCGATCTATTTTTCAGTTGTAGCATTGCAAACGGGGGGCCCGGGGGGGCGCGCTTAGAAATACGATACCCATGTTTGACCAACAGGTATGGTAAAAAGGCGCGGAAACAAATGGAAAGAGGGGCTAATTGCAAGAATAGGATAGGGCGATCAAGATAGATGAAAGAAGAGATGGTGGACATGTTTAGAGAAGAGAAAAGAGGTAGCAGAGAGGGGAGGAACGGATGAGAAAGCACGATCGGGTGGCGGAGAGGGGTGGGAAAGGAAGCCAGAGGTGTAGAAGAAACGAGAAACTGAGAGAGAGAGGACGAAGAGGAGAGAAGATGGAAGATTCGAAGAAGAGTACGAGATGGGTGTTTAGAAGTAGATGTAGTGTCATAAAAAAAGGAGGCATAGAGATTTGGGAGAATTTTTGTAAGATAGCTCGTGAGAACGGAGAGAGAGATGGAACGGCAGAGAGGGGTGTAAGAAAGTAGAGGTAAGAGAGGCGCGGAGGTTTTATTAGACAAATTTAAATAAAAAGACTCAAAGAGGCGCGCACAATTAAACAAAATTTTAGTTATTAATATTTTTAATTCATTAACCCTTTAACGAAATTGGATTTATATTTTTTTTTTGACAAGCACCCTATCCTATGCAGTTGCAAATTGGGGAAATATGAACGACTGATAGTTGGCTAGGATCAGTAGTTGCACATAAATTAACGGGACGTAGGGTGCAGCTGTTGATAGGCCACAGATCAAAAAAAAATAAAAAAACGCGTTTGGTTTTTTATTTCCACAACATTCCCCCACTGGGGGGGTAAGGAGGGGGAAAGAGAAAAACAGAAAATCCGCTATACTCGACATCCCGCAGCAGCCAAGCAGCAGGGCGGCAATTCCGGTCAGTTGCGGACGGGGGATATAATACTCCGATATGAACTCACGAAGTTTCCTCTCATCTATTATTTCTCATGTTTATAAAATCAAGTGGGTAGTTGCAACACCTATGATTTGTTTAAAGCAAAGGTTTGTCTATGCGCACGCGTGTTTTTTACCTGTATCGATGGTTGAATGATTTCTTTGGAAGTTTATCAATGGTGGTGGAAAGAGTTTTTTTTTTTAATGGGCAATAACAGTGAACAAAATAATAGCTGGCGAATCCCTTTATAGGGGCAAGTAGTTTTTGTGCCGTTTGTACTGACACGACGATCCGTTGGGGAACCACGTTTGTCCCCCAACCTTGTCCTTATCGTGTGGCTGAGCGGAGAGGGATGCAACCTGTTGAGCTTGTGTTCTAAGCTTTTTTCTAAAACATCTCTGTCGGAATACGCAGCGGGGGGCTTTCTTGCAAATCCAAATTGACTGGATTCATTGTTTTGGGCGAGACAATTTCTTGTTTCTTCCTCGATACGCATATCTAGCTATTTGCGCAACTATTGTTGTCTAGCATCCTGCGGGTCTTACCAAGCCACATACTAGATGGGGGAATGATGGACGTATAGTCTAACATCGGTCATGCCCCCGACCATACAGACACTATTTATACCTGGACCCATCGAAGCAAGGCCAATCATAGCGGACACCGATACGGGCTTCCAAAGCATCCAAACGATACTGCCTACGGGGAAGAATCAAAAATTTAAAAAAAAAAACAATAAAAAAAATATAAATTCAACAAATCTAAGAAAGACTAAGCCACAAATAAAAAAAAAATAGCCCTTTAAAAACGAATATAATTATAAAATAATATATGTCCCATGAATATATAATTTAACAGTTAAATAAAGGCCCACAGATATATATAATCATTAAATTTAAATAGTATTATTAAAATTATATAAAGAAATAGCCCATAAAAAATACAAAAAAAAATAACAAAAAAAAAATAGACCATAAACAAAAAGATTTAAAACAAGTTATATAAAAAAACAAAAATAATAAATTAAAAAAAAAATTAAAAAAGCCCATAAGCCCAAATATCATTTTAAATAAAAGCCAACTAGAATAAAAAATCAAATCAAGAGGATAAAAAAAATAAATAAAAACAGCCCATACATAGCATAATTATATATATAGATAGCCCAAATCTACTAATCATATCAATTATAAAAAAAAAAAAAAAAGAATATAAAAAAAAAAATTAAAAAAAATAGAAAAAAAAATATAAAGAAATATAGAAAAAAAATTAATTAAGAAATAAAAAAAACGTAAGTCTCACAAATCATCAAATACAGAAATAATACAGAGGAAGTATATAAAAAAAGCCCCATTATAATAAACAACAAACAAAAGGAAAAACTATAAAAAAAAAAATAAAAAAGCCCAACATTAAATAAAAGAAATCAAAAAAAAAAGAAAAACTAGAAATAAAGAAAATAATTAAATCAAATAGATTAAGTAAAAAGCATAATAACAATAATTACATTCATACATTATACTATTTATATATAAAAAAATTTGAAGCCCTATATACAATAATAATAACAGTCATATAATAATAAGCTGATTATAGCCCTATACAGATATGATTAAAAATATCAAAATAACGAGCCACAATTCCATTAGAATATAAAAAAAAAAAAACAATAAAAAAACAAAAAAAAATGTAAAAAAAAACAATAAATCAGCGTTAAATAATAAGCCCAATTGTAGAGATTAAAAATGCCACAAATATTAAAGCCCCACAAAAATTACATAAATACAAGACATAAAAAAAACTTTAAAATTGATTTTAAGAAAAAATAAAATATATGTAAGAAAAGAAAATAATAGAATAATAAGTATTAGCCCCATTATAAACATTAAGATTATAAAACAAAAATAAAAACACAGATAATTAAAGAAAAAACAAAAAAAGAAGAAATAATTGATATTATGATTATAAAATAATAAAAACAAGATAATATATTTATATAATTAGAAAAATTAAATATATATAAATAATTAAATAAAGCCCCCAATCTAAATAAAGAAAATAAAAAAAAATTTAAAAGAAAAAGACCTCACCACCCAAAATATTACAAACGTCTATCAAATGCCATATAGCAAATAAAAATAAAAAAAAAAATAAAGCCCATTATCATCGATAATATATTATATAATTAAATATTTTTTTTAATATTATAAATATTACAATAAATATCATAAATAAATATTATACTATTTTAAAGTCCATAATAGCCATATTATAACATAAATATCATATATTAATATAATAAATAAAAGCAAAATAAATAAAAGCCCCAATTTATGCATTAATTTATTCATATTCATATAATAAGTCCATTAATCTCATATAAATAAGAAAATAAGCACATAAATATTAAAATATAAAATAAAAAAAAATAAAAAATAAAAGGCCCATTATAAATCATATCACAATACAATATAATACAAAAAGTTAAAATTAAATATAAAAAAAAAAATAGCCCATAAGCCCATAAACTATATAATGCCCAATAGATCATAATCTAACTCAAAATTAAAAAAAGAAAAGCCCAAAGAACAAAAAAAAAAAAAAAAAAAAGCCATCATAAATAAATGAAGCCCCCCATATCAATTATATTTAAAATCCCAAAAAATAAAAAAGACCAAAAGAAAAATAAAAAAAAATAAAAAAAAATATAACACTAAACAAAAATTAAAATTAAGCCCATACTATATAAAATCCAATAATTCTCAAAAAAAAATATAAAAATAAAATAGAAAAAAGTGAAAAGAGAAAAAAAAAAAAAAAAATCAATAATTAGCCCACATCATAAACATATTATGGGCTTCTTAATCACGACAAAAGGTTATACCACAAGGGACAAGGAGGATAGGGGATGGTTTTATATTTGCATACAAAGGTATGGCAAGGATTTATTAGAGGGCCCCATGTTATAATGAGGATGCTAATGAGGAGGTTTCCAACTCCACGCGCACATGCTCGCGCAACACGCGCGTCCGGAAGGGTATTTATATTATGCAGCGCGCAGGGGGTCGTGGTTTTATTTTATTGTGGTGTAGGTGGGGATTTATTATTTGAGGGTTGGTTTGGGGGGGAGTGGTATTTTGGGGTGGGTTGTGTGTTATGGTTCGTTTTGCCTGCATGATTTTTGTTGAGGTAACTTTTTTTATTTTTTTCTTTTTTGGGGGTAGGGAGGTGTAAGGGTAGGTGTATTGGGTTTATGGGTTGGGCTTATTTATATTTATTAACACAGTTGCATGTATATTACGTTTTTAAGGAGAGTTATAGATACGAACGAGATTATCTTTAACGGTTATATTACTTTGTTATTGATACGCGTTTTTTTAGTAGAGTTTATTGTTTAGGTGTTTTATTTTATATCATATGATTTATACAGTGATATTTTTGTTAAAGTTTTAGGAACGTTTTTTTTTTTTATGATCAGTGTGGTAGAGGGGGGGGCCCGACTTCCCACTAGCCCCACCCACATACTTCGTCCACTAAATACCCCCACCCTCTCCCACTCCCCTATGTTATTCACCTTACAATTAAAACATGTGGGTGAGGCGGAGGTCCTTGGAGTAGTTATTGGGGGCCGAGTGGTGTTGTGGGCCCCTTCCCTCTTGGGTTTTCTTGGTTTATTCACCTAATAATAGGCCAAGCCCTAATTCCATTTGTTATAATGTTAGCACAGTTGTGAGGTCATAAAAACGATCAAACTATATAGATGAGAAATCGAGAATGAGTAATATATAATGTGGTGTGTTCCGGCTTTGCTGGGCCAGGGGCACCTATACGTTAAAAGTGGGCACTCTCCCCATGAACTTATACAGTCACACTAACACCCCAACCTCCATAAACACCAAACCCACCAACCCACAACTAACCAAACACCAAACACTCCTTTCTTTCAACTTCCCTCTTTCACTTCCTAATTTTATTCTCCCTTCGTCAATCCTTAACCTTCAAACTTTCACATACACTTTTTCTCCCTGCTTACCTCAATCACAGAGGAAAGGGATAGGGAGATTAGGTTATTAGAATATAGGAATATGGAATGGGAAGGGGATTAGATTAAGGAAATATTAGGAGACGGCTGGATAATTGGATTCCAGGTAATATTAATAATCGAGGATAAAGGATGGAGTAGGATGAAAGGATAAATAAAGGATGAGGAAGGATATAGGATTGGGAGGAGGATGAGGATAATCGGGAAAGGTGGTTTTAGATAAGTTAAGGATAAGTGATTTAATTAGGCTGGATTTAGGAGCGTTTATAATCGTGGGAGACTTAAGTACCACGATACAGCACTACGGTGCTTCTTTGTGCTTTTTTTTTTGGTGTACTTAGTGTATACCTTTATGTGCGAAGTGGTGGGGGGGGTTTTGTGCGCAGAGGTCCGTAGGTCCCCTATGTGATTCTCTAGACAGAAATGACTAATTTGATGGATATCAAGGACTACGGATATGGTACGTAGTCTGTGTATAATGTAGTTAAAGTATTTGAGATGTTATAAAGTTCGTGTTCTAAAGTTATCAAGGAGTGTAAGAGAGTCTGGAGTCTATACGATCCGTTAATTAATTACCCCTATCCGGATCTAATCAGGATTCGTACCAACTTTTGTTTGATATGTATCAACAGGTTAGTTTTTACTTTTTTTTAGTTATTGTTAGAGTTATTAGTGCACTGTTTTGACGTTAGACTAGGGGTCATCTTCCCTTTGCAGTTGTAAACAAACAATCGTTCCTTTGTTGTCCAATATTTCTTCCACTTGCTCTGGAGTGTAGGTTTAATTTTATATTTATTTATTTAACGTTTTTTATTTTTTTTCGTATTGTCTTTCTTTTTTTTTATTTATCTTTTGTTTCTTTCTCTCTTTTCTCTTGTACCGATACAAAAAAGGAAGAAATTTTGTCTCCCCGGAGTCCTCCCCTGAATGGTTGTGTTAAAGTAATTGCCTCTATTAATGGTTTTGGCTTGTTTGCCTCAGGGTTTGTTTTTTGATGAAATTCTCAGCTGAGTTTTTGTGTTTATTCGTAGTTTCCTCTTAGGTTTAGTGCACTGTTTGGACATATGGCCTTCCCCTTTGCAGTTGTAACAGATAATAGTCCTTTGTTTCCCAGAATTGCTTCCACTTGCTCCTGGAGTGTATGTCCTTGTAGTACCCGCAGCTAAAGACGTTTTTCTCCCCTGAATTTGTTATAATGTCACTCTTCCATTATTAATGGTAGCTTTTTGCCTAGGGTTTGATGAATTCTTTAGCTGATTATTGGTAGTAAGGTAGCAAGAAGTGACAACAGCAGTCAAGAAAGACATCATGTGATTGATGGCATCAATGGGATCATCACCTTTATGGAATACTAGAACAATTAGACCTGAGTCTGGTTGGGAAAATTTAGATTGTTAATTAACAGTAAGAGCACATTCCAATTGAGGGATGGATGATGATGGAGAATAAACGTTGTGGTGAATTGATGATTGATAATTATTGGATGGATAAGTGATTGAAAGAGGTGTTGATGATTGATGAGTTGAGTATTGTTGAGACTGATAAGGTGATCCATACTGTGGAGACTGATATGGTGAAACTTGTGGTTGAAATTAAGTGTTTTGGTATGAGTTTTGATGAGTTTGATGAGGAGACTGAGTCATCTGATGGGTTGCAACCAATGCAAGCGGATTTGAGTTACATTCATGCATTAAATGAACCTCATTTACATGAAATTCATGTTGTCCTAAATAAGCATGAAGCTGATCAATGTTAGTTGTGTGCAAATCCCAAACCAGTTTGACATATGTCATAAATTTGCTCCATTCAGGAGGAAAAGTAATCAAAAACTTGATGTTCACTTGAAATTGTTCTAGTTTCATATTGTAGATGTTCATGTCATTGAGTAGCAGTGAAAATCTCAAGTAAAAATCACGTAGTGTTTCCCCCTTCTTATAAGTAAACTTATCAAATTCATCACAAAGCTTACACTCTCTTTCCTGTTTCGTCAATGAAGTTCCTTGCATGAGAAGTTGAATTCTTTCCCATAGTTCCTTGGCGACTTTATGATTGCTAACCAATGCATAGACCTCAGGTGGTAGTCCTTGGAGAATGATATTTGTTGCTTTGATATCACAATCAGCTTGAATTGCTTCCGTAGTAGATAACTCATAATATTTCTTTGGTCTTGTCACTCTATTTTCCTTAATTGACGGCCAAATAAATGGACCATTTTCAACGGATTCAAGAATCATTCTTCCATGTTGTCTATTCATCATGTATAGCTCCATTCTACTTTTCCAAGAATCATACATATCCTTTTCCAATATAGGTGGACGAATGTCAGCACCCGAAAGAATTGCTTTGTCAGCCAGAGTCATCATTGAGAAATTAGTATGTTTTAAGATTACTTGTTTGATCGGACGGTGGTAGAAAGAAATTGTGTTTAATTATGTTGTCTCTTAAGTGTTTTAATTCTTTAAACTACATGAGATTTTACAATTCTTGACAAAACCGGAAAAAACAAGTTAATGTTTTACGGGATTTTACAGGTCAAACAGATAAACCATATAATTTGGAATTTTGAGTTGTTCGGTTTGGGTTGTTCGGCTTAGGTTATTCGACTCAGGTTGTTCGACTTGAGAACTAAACCGTATAATTTAGAAAAATTGAGTTGTTCGGTTTGGGTTGTTCGACTCACGCTGTTCGATTTGAGTTGTTAGACTCAGGTTGTTCGACTTGGGTTGTTCGACTCGGGTTGTTCGACTTGAGTTGTTCGACTCAAGTTGTTTGACTTGGGTTGTTCGACTCAGGTTGTTCGACTTGGGTTGTTCGACTCAGGTTGTTCGACATGAGTTGTTCGACTCAGGTTGTTCGAATTTGGTTGTTCGACTCAGGTTGTTCGACTTGAGTTGTTCGACTCAGGTTGTTCGACTTGGGTTGTTCGACTCAGGTTGTTCGACTTGAGTTGTTCGACTCAGGTTGTTCGACTTGAGTTGTTCGACTCAGGTTGTTCGACTTGAGTTGTTCGGCTCAGGTTGCTCGACTTGGGTTGTTCGACTCATGTTGTTCGACTTGAGTTGTTTGACTCAGGTTGTTCGACTTGGGTTGTTCGACTTAGGTTGTTCGACTCTAATAGACACGAGACTCAAAATATTTAAAACACAAAAGACACCTTTTTGATGGTTGTTTTGCAAAAATTCTTGTACAAATAGTGTTACTAACCCTATTGGAACAAGACAATTAGAAACTTTAAGGTTTTTAAGCCGAAAAATTTAAAATCAAGATTTTGTTCTTTGTAAAGATTTTGAACACAAAAGATGACCAAAAATGAAATTTTTCTTAATTTAAAGCTTGTACACCTATATCCTAAAGATACTAGATCAAATTTACCAAGGTAAATGATTTTTTAGTGTACCCAAATAGCTTCGAACAACAAGAAAAAATAAAAAGACGGACGATTTTTGCAATATGACACGAACAAAAAAAACC
>BQNB010179333.1:0-12784 GCA_026074375.1 Tanacetum coccineum | reverse complement strand
AATAAAACTTTATCCCTGAACCATGTTGCATCCCTTTTCCTCTTTGGCTTTGGACATTGTCTTGCCATATGACCTTCCCTTTGGCAGTTAAAACACTTCACAACCCTTTGTTGACCTGAATAATTCCCCCTTGTTCTCGAAGTATTAGCTCTTATTCTTGAAGTACCAGCAGCATAAGAATTTTGTCTCCCCTTAAGTGGTTAAACAGTCACCTTCCATCATGAATTGTTGCTTGTTGTCTTGGGTTGGATGAATTTCTTAGCTGATTGTTGGTAGATAGGAAACGAGAGTACACAGAAATGACATCATTTTGTTAATGGCATCAATAGGGTAATCTCCTTTCTTAAACACAGGAACTGCTAGACCAGAGTCTATTTAAGGAAATTCAGCAAGGTGTGTTTGTTGATTAACTATGGAGACAGTATATTCAATTAGAGGAACAGATTGTGGTTATGGACAAGCCTCTTGATGAACAGTTGATGAGTAAGCATTTGGATATGGTGCTGATGGATAAGTGATTACAAGAGGTGTGGATGGATAAGTAGTTGAGTAATGTTGTGTGGGATGAGTTGATCCATATTGAGGAGACTGAGATGGTGAAAATTGTTGTTGAAACTGAGGATTGTTGTATGAAGACTGATAAGTGTTGAAGTGAGATGGTGTCATTTGATGATTTGCAACTAATGCAAGTGGATCTTGACTGCGTTTACGTATGAGACGGACTTCATTGGCATAAATCTCGTGTTGTTCAAGATATGCATGAAGCTGATAAAAGTTGGTAGTATGCAAATCTTTTACAAGCTTGACATCAGTCACAAACTTACTCTATTTAGGTGATATTAACTTGAAATTGTTCTAGTTTCATTTTGTAAATATTTATGTCATTCATCAGCTGTGTAAATCTCAAGTAATACTGATGAAGTGATTCCCCCTTGATGTGAGCAAATTTATTAAATGCATCATACAGTTTACACTCCCTTTCCTGCTTTGTTAATGAAGTACCTTGCATTAGTAGTTGAACTTTTTTCCATAGATCCTTGGCAACTCTATGATGATTAACAAGTGAATAGATATCAGATGGTAAACCTTGAAGAATGATATTAGTTGTCTTGAGATCACAACAGCTGGATTTTCTTGTTCTCTGTACAGACAATTCATCAAATTAATGGTATTAGCTTGTTTAAGTGTGAATGGATCAAACACAAAACATATTTCTTTGTCCTGGTCACCTCATTTTCTTCAACCGTAGGCCAAATTAGAGGACCATTTTCAATTGATTCAAGTATCATTCTTTCGTGCTCTCTATTTTGCATGTATAATTCCATTCTACTTTTCCATGAATCATACAGGTCTTTGTCCAACATAGGTGGACGGTTATCAGCACCGGAGAGTATCATATATTCAGCAAGAGTATTCTTTTGTCCAAGTGAAATAATCGAATCCATTTCAATGTGATAAGATTAAGATGATCGTACAGTGATTGGAGGTTGTTGTGTTAAAGTGGTTTGATTAATGAAGTTGAGTCTGTCGGAATACACGGGATTTTACAATTCTTGATAAAACCGGGAAATTAAGTTTTCACAGGATTTTACAAATCAAAGAACAACTGTATAATTCACTTAATGAACATGTATAGTTCTCCCTTGAAACAACGTATAAATCGCCCTTGTAAACGAATGTATAAATCTCCTTCACAAAAAAACCCGTATAAATCACCCTTGTAAAAAACGTATAAATCTCCTTCACAAAACGTATAAATCGCCCTTGTAAAGAAAACGTATAATTCGCCTATTGAAAATGACACGTATAATTCGCCCGTTGAAACTACACGTATAAATCGCCTGTTGAAAGATACACGTATAAATCGCCTGACCAAATAATATGTATAATTCACCTATAGAAATGCGTATAAATCGCCTGAAGAACTTCGTATAAATCGTCTGACTAAAGATACGTATAATTCGCCTATAGGAAACGTATAAATCGCCTGAAGGAAAAATACGTATAATTCGCCTATGTGTATAATTCGCCCAACAGTGTTCGAAACTCAAAAATCAAAAATCATAAAAAGACTCACTTTTTGAAGTTTTTATCTGATTTTTCTTGTACTTCTTACCTATCTAAGACTATTAGAACCTTAAAAACACAAACTTTAACGTTTTTGACACGAAAAATTTGAAATCAAGATTCTTGGTACAAAACCCTCTTTTTAACCAAAAAGACTCAAAAAGATGATATTTTTTATGGTTTTTGAAAGATTTTCTTATACTTCTAGTCTATACTAAGATAACTAAGAAAGAAAGTTAAAATCTTTATGGTTTTTAAACCCTTAAAAAGTGAAAACTCTTTGATGGATTCGAACCAAAATTCACGCACAAAAGGGTATAAGAAACGCACACAAAACCTTCACAAACACCCCATGGCTCTTGATACTAATTGTAGAATATCTTAACACATAAATGGAAGGATTCACTTTAGGTTTTAGAGAGGGAAAGAGATGGTTAGATGAACACTTAGAGAGAGAAAGAAAAAAGGATAATATTAGCTTAGTGTAATGTGAGAAAATGAACAACCAACACCCTCTCCATGTGTGGAGAGGGTTTATATATGCCTAGCATAACCGGCCATGGGCTTACTATGTATCTTTGGCCCGGTTAGCTTACTAACATAACATTACTAATTACTATAAGCTATGACTTCTTATATTGGAAGTGACCGATACTTTTCTGTATTTCTAACAACCAGTTTGTTATCGTCAAACCTGAGATGCAGTAACAGAAACAGCCAGGCAATGACAACTATTAAACACTACTACACGCAAACAACTATTTATTGTCGTCACCAACAAACCTGTTATCCAACATTATAGTAATTATTTCAGTTCATGTAAATGCACAAACTTCGGAGAACAATCACAGTCACAAAACAATCCAAACGCGCAAATGCAATTCGAGATCTACCATCTTTATCAAACTAACAAACAACTCATGCAAAACCAATAAAGCAAAAGACTTCTTAACAAAATATTTATAACCCAAAAAACATATGGTTTGCAGCAATAAACAACATTATATTAGAAAACCATCAACACCAATTACCAATATTTAAATTAAGAAGCAATATCTTTAGGTAAAAAAAACGAATAAATGAATTTTTAAACCTGAGATGCAGTAACAACACCAACTAAAGAACGACAAGCACGAAAACTACACACCACCACACGCCAACCAATATTTAGTGCATGCATAAATAAACCTGCCAACCAACCAGTTCATATAATCACACAAACTTCGAGAAACAATAATATTCATATAACAATGCAAACATGGAAATTCACCCCAAACCCTACCATCTTTAACAAACTAAACCCATAGAGCAGCAGATAACAAAGTATTTATAACCTAAAAACACAGAATTTGCAGCGATTAAAAAATCAGCAACATCATAAACTTTTACACAGACCAAATAGATAAAAATAAATCAAAACATCATTATGCTCCTAAATAGACAACTTCCAAAACATGGATAGTCATGACAATAACTAATATGCAACACTTAAAAAGTCATCAATCATGAAAGCGGCTCACACAGTTTGCACAAAATCATATGATCACATAAAATACGAATGCTATAAATTAACGAAACGAAGCACAACTTGTAGCACACACCACAAAATAAGCCGTTATAAACACACTTAAGAACTCATCAATCATGAAAGCGACTCACACACATTGCACAAAATCATATGACCACAGATAATACAAACCATATAAAATGAGTAAAGCAAAGCACAACTTGTAGCACACGACACAAAATTAGCAGTTATAAAGAGGCATAAAAAATCAGCAATCATGAAAGTGGCTTACACATATTGCACAATGTCATATGACTAACAACTTGTAGCACACAACACAAAATCAACACTAACACTACCATCTTTAACAAAGTAATCGACAATTCATACAAAACCCATAGAGCAACAAACTTTATAGCAACGTATTTATAACCTAAAAACACACGATTTGCAGCACTTGAAAAATCAGCATCTTCCTAATCTTTTACACAGTCTAAATAGATATAAATAAATCAAAAAATCATTACGCTCCCAAGATACACAGTTTGCAAAACTTCGACATTCATAACGACAACTAATAAAGATAAATGAAAACATCGTTACTCCACAAAGAAACATGGTTCGCGACACTTAAAAAACCAACAATCATGAAACCCGTTCACATGTATTGCAAAAAATCATATGACCACAAATAACACAAATCATACAAAATCAGTGAAGAAAAGTACAACCTGTAGCACACGACAAGAAATAAGCACTTATAAACATACTTAAAAAATCATCAAAGCGGCTCAAACACATTGCATAAAATCACACGACCACACATAATAGAAACCGTATAAGATAAGTGAAGCAAAGCAAAACTTGTACCACAAGACACAAATCATCAACAATTATAAACACGCACCACACAACACAAAATCAATACTTATAAACACATACCATATCACCCTATTATACATTATCAACCATAAAACATAAGCAAACAAACACACATATAAAAAATATACACTAATAACACATAAACTGAAAAAAAAAGAAATTACCATACGTCAACCAATGAGACGACAATGAAATAACCATATCAATTGTTAAATGACCAAAACCACTAAACATTCACCGCTTCTTCACAGTTGCATGTGTTTTCATAATGTGTAGAGGGTTGCATGTGTTTTCACAGTGTGTAAATGGTGTGTGCGTGTGTTTTTATAGTGTGCATATATGAGAGACAATGACATATAACACGCATGCTTCAAATGAGACACGTATCATACCAACAAACCACTCCCGCCTAGTTCACATCGACGCCAGTGCTTGTTTGTAACGAAACCGGGCCAACCCAAAAAAGAAGAGACACATTTATGTTTTAGTGGCCCAATAACCAAACGACACAGCCTGCTACACAAAATGACCCCACTTAATGCTAAACGACCTCAATTAATTGCCAAACGACGTCGTTCACATGCCTAATATATAATAGGTAAGTAGGGGAAAGGCTATATAATTGTCGTGGCGGGAAAATGGGATGGACATGAGAGCAGAGCAATAAATAAGAAAGAGAAATAATTCGTCTCCGGGTAAAATGTCGATATGCCCTCAAGTGAAAGGCACGAGAGGGACTTAACAGATGTCGACTCAGTGGGCGATGCAAAAAGTGAACAGCTGGACTAAACATGTATATTCGAAACAAGTTTAGGGACGAACTACGTATTTTACTCTAAAATCAATTACTTAATTAGTATCTCTGAAATAAATTTCCATTTACACCTTTGAAAATACAATCTCTTCCACTTTAACCCCCCAACATTTCTTCATTAAAACGCATCCCTTCTTCTATCTCTTTCTCTCTCTTCTCAAACCTTCGTTTCTACTTCTCTCTCTCTCTCCGTCCTCCGCTTACTAACAACACCCTCTTCCATTTTCTTCTCTTCTTCCAAAAAAAAAAGAACATTTATAAAATAAATTATATAAAATTTTCAACAAAATAAAACAAAACAAAACAAAACCCCAATTCTTATCTTCATAAACTTTTATAAAAATATTTATTAACACCTTTAATTCTTTGTAAAATATTTCATTTTACCCCCTACACAAACTCATTATAAATACTTCAATACCTATATATTATTTTCTCACAAAAAAACATACATTTACACTAAAAAACACTACAAAACTCTTTCACCCTGAATCAAATCCGAACCGTTTTTGATAATCGATGAGGAAACCGACGCATTCTATTTACAAAAAGCTGTCGAGTATCACGAATGGCTAATACAACAAGAAGCTCAACCACGATTGACCCGTACACCGATCTTCCGTGACCGTGAAGATGCCGAAAGACGTCTACGTGCTGATTATTTGATGAAACATTGTAAGTATCTGTTGTTATATATTTTGGAGAAGATTTCGTTATGAGCCGTTAAACTTTTTCTAAAAATCTGTCAATGGCATTTCAAGTTATTACGACGATCCTCTCCCACAACCTTTTTCATTTCTTCAAATCTCGACTCGATTGTAGGGTCGAATGAGTTTTAGTGCTCTATGAAGTTGCACAGCAGCCATACGCCAAAAAGGCATTACGGGCAGCACACCCGACGCTGTTTGATGAAAATTTGCAAATTGATGTGAGCATACTGCACGAAGGCTCTATTTTCCTTTAATATGTGCATATAGAATTGTATATGGCCGAAGTATTTTAAGAAAGCCAACACTTGAAGACGTTGTAAAAATACAACAAAAGCATAACAATGTTCATGGTTTTTCGGGAATGCTTGGAAGTATTGATTGTATGCACTGGGAATGGAAAAATTGTCCAGTGTCATGGCAAGGTCAATACGGTAGGGGTGATAAAAAATACCCTACTATAATGCTTGAAGTTGTAGCTTCGCAAGATCTGTGGATTTGGCATGCGTTTTATGGGATGGCGGGTGCGAATAACGATATTAATGTTTTAGATAATTCTCCGTTATTCGACGACCTATTAGATGACTTAGCCCCTGTGGTTCCGTATGTGGTAAACGGAGTTCAGTATCGTAATGGGTATCACTTGGCTGATGGAATTTACCCAGAGTGGGCAAGTTTCGTCAGCTTTAACACCATAACACCAACACACCAAAATACCCCCGTAATCATAACACCAATAAAGAACCCTAAATCTCCAAATGAACGGGCCTCATCCAACATCCCAACACCCCAACACCCCAATTCCAAAAATCTCCACCACATCTCGATCACGATTTTTGTAACTAATTTTCCAACAACAGTGTCTTCTAAAGATCTATGGAAGCTTTGTGATAGGCAAGGAGTGGTTGCAGATGTGTACATCGCACGAAAGTTATCAAAATCAGGTCGTCGCTTCGGATTCGTTCGTTTCATCAAAAACCCAGATCAAGCGAATCTATTGGAAGATCTAAACAAGATCTGGATTGGGAGTTATCATCTGTTTGCTTCAATTGCACGCTTCGATCGAAAACAAAACTCACAACCGAATCAATCTCATCAGAAACAATCGAATAACACTAAACCTCACGAAACGGGTCACGCTAGTCACACAACGGGAGGACGATCTTATGCATCTGTATTGAATGGTAAGGAGGGGACTCAAAAGCCCGTATTGGCTGGGCCAATAACAAAAAATATCACCCTCGAAAACTCTGATTTATTGGAATTATCTGATACTTCAAGTGTAGTTCTGCAATGTAAGGATGTTCATTTAAAAATTAATATTTATCGCGTTTTAAAAAGAGGGTTCTCTGATTCAGTGCAAATACATGGGGGACTTGGCTTGGATTGAATTCAGCTAGTGACGAGTCAAGGTTAAAGACTTTCAAAAAAATACGGGAGATGGATTGTATTTTAAACCCAACGAAAACTTGTTTCACTTTAATTTCATTCCGATGAGCGAATGATCTGGATCGAATAGATGACTGCCACTCAATGCATGGGACTACTAAGCATTTAAAAGATAGCAGACAATTGGGGAGAAACGGTTTTTTTTTGTAGAAGAAGAGCTGATGAAAATATTTGCAATGGAAGGGTAAGTATTCAAAACAAAAATAAAAAACTCACATCAAGGATTTCGTGTCTCTGGTTTTCTATCAAAGGGAGTCGGATACCAGGTTAGAGTTCGTGAGTTCGCAATTTGGGTACCTGATTTTGCTTCACTGCAAACATCGCACAACTTGATTATGAATCAGAGGCGTCGGGAATGATTCGGGTATACCTTATCTAAACGAGTACACAAGAAGAAAGGGGAGATCAATGATAAGAAGGGAGCAAGGGTTACGAAAATGAACGATCCTGGTAAATCGGTGGATCTTTTGAAAGAAGGCGAGTATTCATTGGTGAATGAATCGGATGATGGGGTGTGTTCAAGGATTGTAATGGAAAGAAAATGGACGATCTGTTGAAAAAGATATTGAAGATGTTCTAACAAGTTATGCGAACTGTGGGGTGGTAGGTAATAATAAATAAGTTAATAATGTGGAAGGTGAGATTCTTGAGGATCTTTTTGAGGTGGATTGTGGTAATGATACCATTGAAGATAATGTGGATGTTAACCCTAGACTAACGTCTCTTTGAAAGTAAATATTCAGAAGTGGTTGCCAAATGATCTCTAGCATTGTGTCTCATCTACGCCCCGGGTCTAATGATCTAACATTGCTAAAGGAGTCTTGGTTTCTACTGGCTTGATTATGTTGGTCCTCTATTACTGACGAGCTTGGATTTGAAAAAACGTGGAGTGGTGCTCATAGAGATCCCCAAAGGGAATATTTCACGGGTCGTTATCCTCGCGCAAGTACATATGTGGAAGATTATTTTCCAAGCGATTACAGATATTGGAGTTATTATGGCAATGTAAAAGAAATAACAACTACTTCCTACAACATGCATTAAGAGAACGATCAAAATGAATGCCGTGTTAGATCTCTTTGCATTTGTGGTACGTTTCAACGGGTGTTCGGCTTCGTCCATGGGATGTCTTTTTTTTAGGCGTCGCGTTGGGATCTCCTTTTTTATTTCAGTAGCCGTCGATTTTTTTGCGTGTTTGTTTTGTATCGTTAGAACTTATTCTGTTTCTTTTTTCTTTTGTCTGTTGGATCGATTTGCGTGTGTTCTTTTTCTTGCTAGCTTTAGCTTCTTACTAGCATTTTTTAATAAAATTTTTAATTGCCGTTCAAAAAAACCCCCTAAACGGCTATATACTAGTTTTAATTTTCCCCTTTATTTTTAAAAAGTTACCAAACACCCCCTAACGGCTAGTTTTATTTAAAAAAAAAAAATTAAAAAAATTTACAAAACAGCCCCTAACGGCTATATTTTTAAAAAAAAATATTTCATTTTACCCCCCTCACACAACTCATTATAAATACTTCAATACCTCTATATTATTTTCTCACAAAAAAAAACATACATTTACAACAAAAAACACTACAAACTCTTTCACAATGAATCAAAATCGAACCGTTTTTGATATCGATGAGGAAACCGACGCATTCTATTTACAAAAAGCTGTCGAGTATCACGAATGGCTAATACAACAAGAAGCTCAACCACGATTGACCCGTACACCGATCTTCCGTGACCGTGAAGATGCCGAAAGACGTCTACGTGCTGATTATTTTGATGATCATTGTAAGTATCCGTTATACTATTTTCGGAGAAGATTTCGTATGAGCCGTAAACTTTTTCTAAAAATTGTCAATGGCATTTCAAGTTATACGGCCGATCCTCTCCCACAACATTTTCATTTCTTCAAATCTCGACTCGATTGTACGGGTCGAATGAGTATTAGTGCTCTTATGAAGTGCACAGCTGCCATACGCCAAATGGCATACGGCAGCACACCCGACGCGTTTGATGAATATTTGCAAATGAGTGAGCATACTGCACGAGATGCTCTATTTTTCTTTAATATGTGCATCATAGAATTGTATATGCCGAAGTATTTAAGAAAGCCAACACTTGAAGACGTTGTAAAAATACAACAAAAGCATAACAATGTTCATGGTTTTCCGGGAATGCTTGGAAGTATTGATTGTATGCACTGGGAATGGAAAAATTGTCCAGTGTCATGGCAAGGTCAATACGGTAGGGGTGATAAAAAATACCCTACTATAATGCTTGAAGCTGTAGCTTCGCAAGATCTGTGGATTTGGCATGCGTTTTATGGGATGGCGGGTGCGAATAACGATATTAATGTTTTAGATAATTCTCCGTTATTCGACGACCTATTAGATGACTTAGCCCCTGTGGTTCCGTATGTGGTAAACGGAGTTCAGTATCGTAATGGGTATTACTTGGCTGATGGAATTTACCCGGAGTGGGCAAGTTTCGTCAAATCATTCACGGTTGCAACTGATCCGAAGCATACGTACTTTAAACAGCGTCAAGAAAGTGCACGGAAAGATGTCGAACGTACTTTCGGTGTTCTCCAAGGACGTTGGAGACTTATTCAACAACTGGCCCGTGCATACGAAGTCAACACATTACGTAGAATCATGTATGCTGGTATCATAATGCATAACATGATTTTAGAAGATCAAAATATGTCGGTTGTTGACTGGAAACATGTGTATTCTAATCCTGCAAGGTCACTGCAAACAGTGTGGATCGATCGATGTCAAACCCAACGTCGTAAAGCAAAAGAATTAAGAGACAAAGATACGCATATTAGTCTCCAACAAAACCTTATGAACCATATTTGGCGCGAAGTTGAAGAAGCATCGGAAGAAGATTAGTCGCCGGGGAGTATTTTTTTTATTTTTTTTTTAATTTCGGTTTTTTTTTAATGTGTGTTTTTTTTATAGTATTGTAATGTGTATTTGAATTTTATGAATGAAATGCTTAGTTTGTTAAAAGAATGAAATAATTGTTTAGGGGGTTTTATGAAAATAAAAAGGTGAGTGGTGTTATGATTAGGAGAGTGGTATTGGTGTTGGTGTTATGCTGATGTGGCGCTGATGTGACGCTGACGTGGCACCAAAAACTTGGTGTTGCCAAGTTATGATACCTAAGGCTCTAATGTGTTTGACCAAAAAGTTGTATCGGTTAATAATATTACGTGAATAAAGCACACAAGCAGAGCAGAAATACAACTCTTATTACCCCTTCATCCCATCACACGCACACTCACCCATATTACTTCTTTTTCTGTGTGTTCTTCATTTTCTTTCTTTTTTGCATCAAAGAATATCTAGTAGTATCAAAAGCTAGCTGGCTTTTAAGGTTTAATAGTTTATACTCTTTTTAAGGTTGATCTAATGTATTTTTTTTAACTTGTATTGCTAGTTGATGTATGTGTGTTTTTTTGATTTACAATGTGCATGTTTAAGTTTTTGTGTTGTTATAGCATATGTTTATATATACTGCGTATTTTTAGTGAAAAAATAACAACAAAAAAGACACATAAACAACAAAACTATGTTTTCATGTTGTTTTCTTTGAAAACATTTTTATGACTTTTTTATAGAATAAATAAGCTGTACGGGATTTTATGTTGAAAATGATGATATGTTTTTATGTTGATTTTATATAACAAATAACCTTTGTATGTGTATAGATTAAACAAGCATAGTTGCTCGCGCGTTGCTGCGGGGCGGTGTTTCTTTTATTACAGATGTGAGTGTTTTTTTTTAATTTGTATGGTAAGATTTTAAAGTTTTATAAGTGTGGTTTGCGTGTGCTAATTTTTTAAAAATTATGTGGTTAAAGGTTGTTTTTTTGAGTATTTGGGTTCTTTTTAATATAATTTTATAAGATTTGGGTAAATATGTGTTAACCATGATTGCCCGCGCGTTTATGCGAGCCATTAAATTATTATTTTTTTTTAGTTTTTTTAGTATTTTGTGCGGTTTTTTTTCCGGTCTCATGTTTAATATTATTTTTTATATGGGTTTATATGTTGGGCGTCATGTCGTGGGTATTTTTTTATCTGAATAAGTCAATACTTTTGTAAAAAAAATTTCTTATTTTGTGCCGAGCAAAACAAAAAAATTATTATTTTTGTGCAATTGTTTCTTTTTTTATATGGGCTTATGTGTTTGGTCACATGTCGCGGATATTTTTTGATCTGAATAAATAAGTACTTTTGTAATTTTGTTTTCTATTTTGTGGCGAGCAATTTTTTTTTAAAGTTGCCTAGTTAAAGAAAAAGAAAAAAAGTGTTAAATAGGCCGACCCAAAGTAGGAGCCCAATGGGCCCGTTACTTTAGCACCACTGTAGCAAACTATGTCAAAACGACGTAGTTTTATTCCACACATAGTATATGTACATAATAAAAACATATCATCATTTTCAACATAAAATCCCATACAACTTATTTATTCTATAAAAAAGTCATAAAAATGTTTTCTAAAGAAAACAACATGAAAAAATTGTTTTGTTGTTTATGTGTCTTTTTGTTGTTATTTTTTCACTAAAAATACGTAATATATATAAACATGTGCTATAAAAACACACATACATCAACTAGCAACACAAGTTCAAAAAAAAGATACAACAAAAAAAGATACATTACATCAACCTTAAAAAGAGTATAAACCATGGTTGTTAAGATCCCGATCCTGATCTTAGGATCTTTTTTTTTTTGAACGGCGATTTTATTAAAAAATAAAAATCTAGCAAGGAGCTAGAATTACACAGAAATAAGATATGGGTTTTTCAACCACTCGTTCCAAGAGAGCAGAGATTTACATCTAGAATTACACCAAGAAACAATATTATCAAAAAGTAACGCCTTCGAGGAGCTCTGAGTATCAAAAAGAAGCTTATTACGAAACCTCCAAATGAACCACCATGAGACATAAAATACACCTTCTAGAATGCACTTGTGTGTTATTAGTTGATGGTCTTCTTTCTCATGCACTTTCTTTTATAATCGAGTCTCTAGTTTAGGTTAGGACTTGATTCAAATTAAACAAATTATAAAATTTGGTTGTAAGGGAAGTCCTGTATCTTTGTGATCAAGCCTAGATTACTAGGGATCTAGTAGGGGTTTGGTAAGCTTCCAATGGGAAGTACTTAGTGGTCCTAGTTGATCTTAGTAATCCTATAAGTAAAGTCGAATCACGGGTTCTTAGGGGTGGATCCAAGGGCAAAATACCGTAGGGAGTAGCTCTTTTTAGTGAGCGTCGATCTTAGTGTGTATCGATGGAGTGAAGTTGTAATACGGTTTATAGTCCACTATAAGGACTATACTAGAGTAATAG
>BQNB010179332.1:0-12784 GCA_026074375.1 Tanacetum coccineum | reverse complement strand
GAACTAGTTACTTAGCTTCATAACCCGTGATTCCATAAGCAATAGTCTGTGAGAAGATGTCGAAAAGTACTCTCTTTATAAATCTCTCTTGATCAACCCGATCTAAATCCCCTTATCTATTATGTCGGCTAATACATATGACTACTGATGGAGACACCCTGATATAACGAACCTGAGAATGAAGCAAAATCCCAAGTTTGTGACTTAATCTTGTGTTATCCGTGTGACGAAGAACGGTACAGATGCAAATCTCTAAGTACCGTATACTCACCCAAAAGTATATAAAAAATACAACACCTCTTGAGAAACTCCTCAACTACGTGAGACACTGAGTACTACAATGTAACTCCTTAAAGTGATAGCTATAACCCGTGAGTACTATAATGTAACTCCTTGCATCAGGTATAACTAGATAAATCAAGTCTTGATCACAAACCGTATATGCCCGAACAAGTCATCTTCGTTGTAGAGGTAGAAATAATCGAAGACGAAATAAGTACACTCCCGGAGAAATCTACTTCAATCCCAAATAAGTATCATCGTACTATAACCCCGTGGTCATTAAAGTTCAATAATAACCGTTAAGAGTGAAGGTGAATTTTAATAAGGATCGTTTTTAGTGTAATGTATTGTGTTTGTTGTGTTGTTGTTCGTGATTTTTGATGTGTTTTGAATGTTAATGGATATTGGGCTCAAAAAATATGACATTAGAACGGCCCGTCCAAGTAATAAAACCCGGTCTTTTATACTTTTACCCGACATGATAGTGTTTTAATACTCGACTTAATCCACTAACACAAAGCCCAATCAATAAAAATCACAGCCCAGTCATCATCTTATAACTTTCGGCCCAACTTATATTGAATAAACCCCAACCCAATATCACAATCATTATCGGCCTAACATCATTTGATAGAACTTGGCCCACTCAAAGGTTTATAACCCGAGTCCATCTCACACCTTATACCTGATCCAGCCTAAATTAAGGGTATAAAGCATCACCAAATCCCTAGTATATCTCAGTTTACCCTAAAGCTAATCCACCGCAAATGCAGTCACGCTTTTCTCCCAAAGAAAAAACATATCGAGCAAATATGTCCATCTCGTCAGTCTCACATCAGCACCACCCTTATATCTCTTATGGAACGGCTTCAAGAGCTTCAAGATCCATTAAATGGGTCTCGGGTAGGTTCTACTTTTGTTTTGTGTATTGTAATCCGAATCAAAGATGAACAAAACATTCTTGTTTATGTTCAATCTTTTATATTTGAAAACTAAAAAGGGTTTTGACCTTCACATAGATCTATGATGATTCTATTCGATTGTTGGATCTTTATAAGGTCATGATGCATATGTTAACAAATCGAAAAAGAAACTGAGATCTTTGTATATTATTTGTTCAAGTCTTGATTGATGTTGGTGTTCAAGCCTTGATTGATGTTGGAGGAGATAGAAAGGAGATATTATATGTGACGAAGGGATTAAGAGTTTAAGATAGTGGATTTGTTTTTTGGTTGTTGGCAGATGTTGATGTTGGTTTATATTTGAAGTGGTTTAAGATTGAGTCTGCCCTTTTTCTACCCTTCTTTCTGTTGACCTTGACTCGGTAATGACCGGTTTGGCAGACTCATTGAGTTGACCCGGTCAACCCAGTAAATACCGAGTTGACTCGGTTTGGTCATGGTGTATATTTCGCTTGGTATAAATCGCCTTGGTCATGGTATATTTCACTTGGTATAAATCGCCTAAGCCAGACGGTATAAATCACTTAGTGTCATCGTTACTAGTCGTGTAGCTTTAGTTTTGGTATAATTCGCCCCACAGTTTTGGTATAATTGGCTCCATAGTTTGGTATAATTCGCCTTTTCTTCTTGGTGGTATAAATCGCCTAGCAAAACAATAAAAATATACTTGTACTTTTTGCTAAAATTTTGGTCTTTGTTTTGTTTCGTACCCTTTCATACCAGGACCTAAAATAAGCTTCAAAATGTTGTTTAGCCTAGAAAATAAGCTCGAAAAAACCCAAATAAGGACGAAATAAGTTCAAAATAAATAGTAAACCACCAATAAGCCCAATTCAAGGACAGAATAAGCTCGAAATACACCCAAACAAGGACGAAATAAGCTTTGAAAATAAAAAAGACCATATGTAATGATAAGCTTTTGAAAAAGAAGGAGACCCAAAAAAAACTCATCAAAAGGCAAAAAAGGGACTGTTGTAACAACAGAATCACATAACACCAAGACCAATTTCGTGGCTTTTTTAACATAAGAATAAGCATGGTGTTCTAGTGAGAGAAAGTAAAGAGAGGGTGAAAGAAACTATGTGTTTATTAGAAAGAGAAAGGAAAAATAATAATGAACTTTCAATTCACGTGTAAGACGCCAGCTTTACAAAATAGTAAGGCTAACATAAACAAACAAGAGAACAATAAGCTTAAATAAGCTATAAATAGCTGAAACAGCCCCACGAACTCAACACACAAAAAAAGACACAGCTGGTTAGCTTTGATACACTGTTACATGATACAAATTCTCATTTTCGGGGTCTTGGATTATCAAAACCATTCGAAGTATGAACCATGGTTGTAGTGAGAGAAGTAAAGAGAAAAGATGAAACTATGTGTTTTATTAGATAATAATGGAGTTTACACAAATCATTCAAACCAGTACCTCAGTGACGAGTCATGAGGGGTATTTATAGCCTAACACAAAGCTATATATATCACATATACAATAATAGTCCATGCGTTTAGCGGTTGGTCTATAGCTAGTTCAATTCACGTGTAAGACGCTAGCTTTACAAAATAGTAAGGCTAACAACTATGACTCTTAGGGATGGCCTACGGTGTATGCTGTATCTAGGAAATACGGTCTTCGGTTCTTCTGCGAAAGTTCATTGTTTTTCTGTCTTTTTCGCGAGAATTCATCTTTGCACTCAAATAAATACTAAAATAGACATTTACACTAAATTAGCATTGTATAACATAAAAATAAAAAGGATGAATTATCATGGGAATTTGATAGCTAAAACATGTAAAAATTAGGAGCTATCAGTATTCCTTACGTAGATCTCTAGTTACCTAAATGTTTAGTTTTATTCTATGACAAAATACTCATACTTGGACTATGTTCGGATAAATATAGGATGGAAAAGACATGAGGGCATGTCAATTACTTTGGTACAAAACCAGTATGGTTGAAGTGTTATGAAACACATTCAGTAGCTATGACTTTTAGCTGAAGTGGATAGTAGCTAATGCAGACTGTGACATAATACTATAAGATGGGACCCATCTTTTTTGACAAGCCACCAGTTGCAATAGCCGTCACCAAAACACTGTAATTCATAAAGAACCAGCTTTGACATAAGATATCACTTCATTAGGGGACATTCATGAATAGTAAATATTGAACTCCACTTCATTCCCATGATTATAACTTGGTTGTTAAATCAAGGTGTACCATGTTGTTATCTTAATTGGAAATGCTAAAACTTTGAATTACTTCGTTTTTGAGTAAATCAATGTTAAGGGAGTGGTTATACTCTAAGTCCTTGAAAAAATCCTTTCGGAACTCATTGTGTCCGGATATATAAGACTATTAAATGAATGAACTAAATTCTCTACGGATTTTACTTTACTTATGTCAAACCATTGTAACTGTATTTAACAGATAAGAATATTTCTCCTTTAAAAGTGCACCGACTTTATCAGATTTCACTCACTATTTCATTTTAAAAAGTCCGAGGACCTGCCAAACCTACTGTTAGGCCAATTTCATTGCCCCATGATTCCTCGCTTAGGATTTAAATACAAAAATAACCATGTGTAAAATATCCTTTAACATTCAGGTCACTGAGTGAACAGTCACTCAGTGAGTTGCCTTCAAGATGCTCAACCTGAGTCTACAAGAAAGACTATATCATTCAATGAGGAGGTTCTCAGTGAATGAAGCCTGAGCCAAAGAAGAAGGTAGTGGGTTTAGTGAGTTGTAGCAATAGACTCATTGAGCCCCATATGATCTCCAACAACTAGAAGACCCTAAAGATACGAGACTAAAGAATAGGCAGGGATAGGTCTCAAGGAGATAGTCCAAGCTCTTATCCTGAGCAGGAATAAGACAAGTTCAGTATAGAGACTAAAATTAGAAAGGCTTTTGTCCCATACCTAGAATAGAAATTGTAATAGAGATAAAGAGGTACAAATGTACTAGCGAATTAGGATTCGGATTAGTGCTTACCACCATGTGGGTGTGACCTTACCTAGGTAGTATAAATAGAAATCTTGTAACAGAGTAGATGTCATGTTTGTGCATTCAAAGTCGTAACTTTCACAAACACATCTACTCATCCAAATCTACTAAGTCCCTGAGAAAGCTCAATTGGTTAACATAGTTAGTTAATTTTGCAATAACACTTTAGGTTTTGCAAAGATTATTAGTGTGGAGATCACACACCACACATTGTCATTCAATCCCCATTGTAGTTCCGCATACAATGAGGTATAATTCTTAATAAAAAGAGTTAAACATTAAAAAGTTATTTTTGTGTCTTTTACTTACTAGCTATATTTACGTACATAAATCTTTTCAAAGAACAAATTGTTTACTTTACTTGCTAGCCATGATTTAGTTAATGATAACTTTTTAGTTATTGTTCACTAACTAAAGTGGGACAACACAGTTGGTATCAGAGCCTCAGGTTTGTAAAAAACTTACTTAACATAATTTACTTAGATTTAAAAACCTAGATCCTTAATGGATGTAGGTAAATTGTTGTACCCCAGCTAGTTGAACAATAAAGGGGACTTAGCTATGCCGGGGGGGGGGTTATTGCTCCTGAATACCTAGAGATGGGAAAATTTAATTAGTGGGAAAAAGCGAATGCTTTGCTTATTTAGCAGGGAATAGAACTTATTACTTAAAAAATGTATTAAGGATGTCCATTTCAGCCAAAAACAGCAGATGGTGATTGCTTAGCTAAGTCCCAATGGACAATAGATGAGAGGGGGTGGTCATTCAGACAGCGCCTTAAAGAATCATTATGTCATGTCTACCAGATGACATAATGGAATCAGTCATTAGCTGTGTTTCAGCAAAGAAACATGTACTGACTGGGTTTTAAGTTTGAAGGTCCCTCTGATAACAGGAAACAGAATCATGGATTAAAACTTGGTATCAAAAACTTTCAGGGCAAAGTCCATGAAAAGTCTCTCTACAGACATAACCGTATAAGACCTACTAAATGAGATTGCCAATAGATGGTGTTCTCTAAACTGTGAAATAACGTTGCATTTCATGAATAGTCTCCCTGATAAATGGCTAACCTTCTCTCAAAGACTGAGGAATGCCAATCATACTCAGACCATTGACCTTGCAGATATCTATCAAAGGTTTGTCTATGAGGATAACCTAATACAAAGAAGGTACTCTGACACCAAAAAGGCCCTCATTACTACTCCCTCAAGCATTGTAATTTCTACTACCTTCTTCTCTAACAATGTCATCCAGGATTTCCAAGAAAATTCTGATGATGAAGTAAATGAAAGGTCCAGTGAGTGTAATTAAGTGGAGATTAGATATTGAGTATCAGGAAAGAGACCTTTGGGGCAAATTTAAATGTTTTTAAAAAAGAAGAATCAATTTTAGGTCAAAAATGCAAAGAAAAATATGGAATATTACAATGTGGCAACAAAGGTCATTTTGCAAGAGACTGATTTTCTAAAACGTCTGAACCTTCTTACAAATCCTCAGTGAATAATTACTCATCAGTGTCTAAAGGATTTCAACCAAAGTTTACTCCAAAGCTTATTCAATCTTCTTCAAACTCAAATAGTCAAGCTGATCATAGTTTTAGAAAGATTACAGGCTGAGTACAAGAGAAGAAGCTAGCTTGCATAATGAGCAAGTCCCTTGAGTTCTCATAACCCAAAGACCTTCCAACCAAAGAACAAAAGTTTAGTTGCTTAAACCTTTGATTAGGATAAGGAAGAGGTTTCTGATGAGGAAGAAGTCACTCAGGTCAAGGTACTGATGCTTAGCTGGATGATGAGTGTCATTGTTGGAAAGAATCATGTCGGAATGTGAATGGGTCGACTTTACCATATGAAAGGTAAACACTCTTATCTCTATGGATGAAGGATTGCCGATTGGCAAAATTACCTAAAGTATATCAACATTGATCTCAAGTTTGTTGAAGAGCAACGATTAAACTTACTTTCTAAGTATAACAAAATGGTTTTTGAATTAAACAAGTGTAGAGATGAGTTGCTAATTTTAAAACAAGCCAAGCTTGATGCTATCGATTTCAAATTCAAAACACTGAACTTACAAAGTTAAATCATGCTCTTCAAGAACAACTTAAAGAAAAGAAAAAAGAATCATGAAAAATTGGTTACTAGCTCAAAGAAAGTTAGTCAATGTATCAGTGAGCAAATCCCTCACCAAAAGAAAAAAGTTATTGGAGGTGAATTACTCACTGAATCCTTATCCAAAATAAAATAAATGAAAATGCCTTCATTCCTGCTTCCATGGGGTTTGACCAAGAAATAGTCTCAAAAACCAAAGATTGGGTTGAGAAACTTACATGGATAGCAAACTTCTAAACTTTAATACTGGAAGAATTCTAGTCCCTGAAAGTCAAGATGTCAATGAGTCTCTTGAACCCACTGAAACTTTAAATACCCCTGAATCATCCAAAGATTCTGAATCTGAATCCATTACACCACTACCTCCCCTGAAAAATCTTCAGGGAGCTTCACCAAGCTCAGAGGTAATGCCATTGACTTTTTAACCTCACTCTCCAAAAGAGAGACTAGGCTTAGGTATCATGAAACATACAAAGCCTGAAGCACATGATTATTCTAACAAGAGTGTTTCAAGAATTGTCACTGTTAGTGAAACTGATGCGGTTGTCATAAGGGACTTCTACAAGAAGCTTTACAACTCCCTAGGCAGAGTACCTAACCATTGTAGTAGTAGTATAGGCAAGACTCGGGGGTTGTTATCGTTCTCTAGGGGAATAGGTTGGGAAGGTTTTCATCACGATCTAACAAAATTCTAGGGGTTGAGAGAAGTTATTTTTGTATTTAGGGTTTATTTTTATAAAATTTTAAGAAAGCAGTAAAATCATATGTTTGAGAGGTTTGGTTGATTTTGAATATTAAACTAAATAATAAACTACGCTAATGGTGATAACAATATAATAAAAGATTGTATTCATTTAATCATGTATTACTCCCTAGATTGCTTCTCCTAGTGTTGTTGATTTGTCACACTTGTGATGATTTATGTAATTATTTCTTAAGTCATGAACAGATTACATGAACCCGCCGTCTATTTAATATTCCGTTGAGGCAAAACACAAAGTAAGGTAGTATGAAGACTATTGCCCGACCCCAAGAGTTATAAAACGCATGGAAATTATTTAAAGTCGGATCAACCATAAAGGGCAAAGTAGTATGAAGGACTATTACCTGATGTATCTTTCTACACAAATCATGTTTCCCTAGACATATCAATAGCGATACAGACAAAGCTAGTTTTCTAAAGCCTAACATGAATATTCATCACAAGAAGCAACACCACTAAGATCTACATTCTAGGTTTCATACAATCATAAATGAATACAATAAGGAGTTTAGCCAAGCATGTTAAAGATAAAGCAAAAACAGAATGAAATCAAACCAAATAAATATTGACTGATTAAGATAGTATTTACTTGATTATACATGGAATTTGGAGGAGGTACAATAGGGTTTTTGAAGCCCTTAAAATTGTCATAATAAGCTGCTAAAGGGAATAGGGTTCAATCTCATATTTTTACTCTAAAGTTACACACATTAAACCCTATTTTCGAGGTCTATATTTATAAGTCTATCGTATGTGCGGCGTCTCATTTTAATCACGATCGCCCGTAATAAGTAGATTCTTTAGATCCGAGTTGAGTACGGTGGGGGACGCCGTCAAAGAGTGTTGTGAAGCCCATCACAGATGAATGTGTGACGGGGCGTGTATAAATCGGTGACCGCCGGTCTCCAGGATTTAAGACTTGAATCTTGAAAAACTTGTGTTGGTTGTAATTTTGTCGTTTCTTTTCTAAAATGTGCTCAAGTCAGTGTATTTCCTCCAAATGCCTGCAAATGCTAATACTAAAACAGGAACGATTATGTATCTATTTGGGCATAAATGCATGATTTAGGGGGTTAAATGACTCGAAAAAAGTGTATATATGACAATCAAATACCCTTACACTTGGGATTTGCTTATCCTCAAGCAAATGGGCTTTTCTACCTAGACAATAGCAGTATTAGGGTCATTTAACCAACTCTTTAAAAGTATTTTTCAACACAACCTTCTAGGCCTCGTAATTAAAAGCACAGAAAGCATACACTAGCACCTCACATATGTAACACCTCGCTCCGATAAAGAGACAAAGCATCACATTATGGTGTCAAATCATAACATATATAAAAGCAAGCGGAAGGCATTTATAATCAAAAATACCAAGTCATAATTAAATTGATTACCAAACAGTTAAATTCCAACAAAGTCAAAGAATGAAATCTTCAAAAGGAATGGTTTAAAACATTAATCCAAAAATAAAAAGGGTTTTCTATGGTGGGTCCTCAAAAAAATAAAAGAAAAAAAAAAAGGGGCTCATACTCTCAACATCTTATCCAGCTTCCCGCTTAGTACCTGCCGCATGAAAAGAAAATGTGGCTGAGCTAACGCTCAGTGAACAAATATAATAATAATAACGGTAATAAAATGAAGGAATGAACGAAACGGATCACGAGAACCTGCCAAACAAATGCCAAACGATATATATAGAACAATGAATAGGATAAGAGTAATCAAAGGAATGCCCACGAGCCTAAACAAATGTCTAAAACATAGATTATGAATAGACACTAAAAAATATAGATAGGTCATAATCAAATTTGTACACAGGCAAGCTCCTCCTGTGTAGATATTGTGATTAATGGGGTGTAATGCTCACAAAATATTTACTAAACTGAACGGAACAAAGTACCTAGGATGTATCCATACGCTCCCTGCAAAACAAAGATATATCCATATACACAAGCACTAAGGCGAGTGTACGAACATATATAATAAAATCATAATAAGTGCACATACAAAAGGGAACGCCGTTGACTAATCACACCGCCACAGATTGTGTCATGCCATTTGTGCATCAATGACATGGCCATGGTACCTCCATGACTAGATACAAATAGCTCGGGCAAAGATATAGGCAAAAGATAACAATGATTAAGTTTCAAATAATTCAAATATGGAAACGAATCTAGTAGCATATTCCGAACAAGAACTAACAGATTCATAGAAACGAATATTGAATCAAACAGATTGTCAACATCAAACGAGTCATGATTACGGGTAGCAAATCAAAAGAATATCAAACGAATATCAATTAGATCAAGTAGCCAAACAAATGAGAATGAAGTGTCATTAGTAAAAGAACCGAATATCTGTACCTTAACGAATAAGCAATCGAAGATAAATGAACACAAAAGCAAGACATCACATCACCTTCACCGAATCTACAAGAACCATGATTACCATTTATTACATATCTTTTTTTTGTAGTTTTACATTTGATCTTACCATAAATAAAGTTTACTTGATCTAATTAAGGTTTCTAAAAATTTCTGATTTTGACTACTTATTCAAGGTAAGTTTCCATACATAAATGACCCATAAAAACATCTTCTAAAATTAAACACAAAAATTCCGTGGTCTACATATATCTAATAACCATGATCATTGGTTTAATTTATTTCCATGTTTAAGTATCCCTTTGACCCTTGTTACCCAAAACTGACCCTGAATTTGATCTGACAGAACCTTCGAAAAATTCACGCGTAAAAACCCAACTTAAACAATTCTGAAAATTCTGAAACAAATCATGGATGTAGCACATATCATGAAGATTTACCAAATCAAATTTTAAAGTCTAACTCCTTACGGTTTGAGAATTAAAAATCAAACACTACAACTGAAATTTTCGGCCAGAATCTGCAGTTTTGACACTTAATCTTATAAAATCTAAAAATCGACCTTCCCGACCTCCAATTGACATGAGGCTGGATTTTCCAGAAACTAGACTCTTTGAATTTAACTTTAGGCTCAAGAATCATGTTAAAACCAATTTTTATCATCAAGTTATACCCCGTTGAACATGACCTAAAATTCTGCCCAGAATTATTAACCATGAAAACCCTAATTAACACCCATCAAAACCAACCCTAGGGTTTCTAATCTTGTAGTTTTTATTAATAACACATTTAATGATCATCTTAGGGTTTCATAACATGTAATTTAACCATTTTAATTAGATTAAACCCTAGAGAAATTAACAAGAACATAAACACCATTATTTTCTTACAAATCTTTTAGGTTTTTTATTGAAACTTTTGCATATGTAATTTGAGTCGACAACAAGAATGAAACAAAATCAAGACTTACCTATGGAATGAGGGAGGAGTACAAAATCAAACACCAAGAACACCAAAACTTCTAGGATTACTCAAAAACACCTAAACCTTCTTCTTGCTTGAAGCTTTTATGGAGGAATACACAAAATTATGGAGAGAAAATTTTTAGAGAATGATGGAGAATGATGGGAGAGGGGGCCGGTTATAAAGGGTAGAGAGGAGGGGGACAAAATCTTTTTATTGTTTTAGGAGATTACCAAATATTTGCTTAAACCTTTTTACACTTCATTCCTAAAATAAGTTTAGCTTTAAAAATAAAAGATTTTCTTGTAAAATCACCCCTAAGGGCCGGTCTAAATGAAGGAGGAGGGGGGACAAAATAATTTTTTTCCCTTTTTGAAGATTACACAAAATACTTGCTAAAACCTTTTAATACTTATCCCTTAAAATAAGTTTTTAATAAAAAGAAAGTAAATATAAAAAATAATCAAAATTACAAAATATTTTTTTTAAATATGGGCCGGCCATATATATGTACATATATAAGTTTTATATATATATTTTTTAAAACAAAATACCTTATGTTATATCTTTATAATTTCCCAAAATTATAACCTAAGGTTTTATTTTCAAATACTTATAAATAAACTTTAGGTTATATTCAAAATTACCAATATGAAATGAAATTCAAATTTTGGGTTTTACAACTCTTCCCCTCTAAAAGAAAATTTCGTCCTCGAAATTGAAATCGAAATTGAAATAGGTAGATAAATTCAGGGTTATTCAGATTACCAAAGATGACACGATTGGTATGACAAACGATAGGGGCGCGATGAACAGTCAACCAATTCATACCAAGAATAAAATCGAAATCACTCAGTTCTAAGAGAGGCAAATTAGTAAAACAAATCTTATCATCAAAACGAAGCGGACAGTTCGGATATTCGTGGTCAGACTTTTCATAGGCGTAGATATCGATAAGGTATAATTATGTTGCGTAGGGAAGATGCTAAGGTGTTTAGTAAATGAAAACAGAAACATAAAAAAAAAAAAAAAATAAAAAAAACAAAAAAAAAAAAAAAAAAAAAAATAAAAAAAAAAAAAAAAAAAAAAAAAAAAAAAAAAAAAAAAAAAAAAAAAAAAAACAAAAAAAAAAAAATAAAAAAAAAAAAAAAGAAAAAAAAAAAAAATTAAAAAAAAAAAAAAAAAAAAAAAAAAAAAAAAAAAAAGAAAAGAAAAAAAAAAAAAAAAAAAAAAAAAACAATTAAAAAAGTAAAAAAAAAAATAAATAAAAATAAATGCATAATGTGTGTACTAGTATCAAACTAAGACAAACAGCACGACATTTCAAGAAGAGAGTCCTATAACGGTACCTGAAGAGTTAGCCACCTGATCCTTGGTCGAAGAAAATACTCGCCCCTTAGTAGCAGGTAATCAACGAATGAAGCAGCGAAGACAATTCAAAGTTAAGATCAAAATACGAAAGGAAGCGATCATATCAAAAGGAAGCCTAATGTCTACCAATCCCACAGGTAAATAACTTAGTTCTACAGGGCTCAAACTTGGCTTGATACCTAACACCCCGCTCCGATAAAGAGACAAAGCATCACATTATGGTGTCAAATCAGAACATATATAAAAGCAAGCAGAAGACTTTATTAATTAAAATACCAAGTCATAAAATAAAATGACTTCTAACAGTATTAAATTCCAATAAAGTCAAATGAAAGAAATTTTCAAAAGGAAAGGTCTTAAAACATAAATTCAAATAAAAAGGGTTCTTCTAAAGGTGGGTCCACTAAAAGCTCCTACTAGCAACACTCATATCCCAGCTTCCCGCTTAGTACCTGCCGCAGGAAAATAAAACGCGGCTAAGTTAACGCTCAGTGAACATATATAATAATAATAACGGTAATCAAACGAAGGAATGAACGAAACGGATCACGAGAACCTGCCAAACAAATGCCAAACGATATATATAGAACAATGAATAGGATAAGAGTAATCAAAGAAATGCCCACGAGCCCAAACAAATGTCTAAACATGATACATGAATAGACCCTAAACAAATAATCAGATAGTCATAATCAAATGTGCACAAGCAAGCTCCTCTTGTGTACCAAATGTGATATGGGGTGTATTGCACACACACAACGAATAAACAAGTTTTGAATAATCCAAATATGGAAACGAATCTAGTAGCATATTCCAAACAAGAACCAATAGATTCATATAAAAGAATATCGAATCAAACAGATTGTCAACATCAAACGAGTCATGATTACGGATAGCAACTCAAAGAAATATCAAAGGAATATCAAATA
>BQNB010179329.1:0-12784 GCA_026074375.1 Tanacetum coccineum | reverse complement strand
GAGAAAGAATTAGCTTACCATAAGGAACTATTAGGAAAACCTTAACCCCCTTTCTCAACTCTAGAGCCCAAAATTAGGAAAGGCGACCCATAGAGCTTGAAGATCCCTTGTGTAATTGGCACCGTCTATACGGGCCATGCATAAATTGATCTACAATCTCATTTCAACATCATGTCTCGTGCTTATTATAACAAAATAAGAGAAAAACCCTTTCAATGTCACACCCCGCCAAGGCGGAAACACGAGGCGTAACGAGAAAGGATATCATCACAACACAATGGCGTCTATATAGAGAATTCTACATGCAATAAATAAGCAAAGTATAGACACAAATTGTCATAACAATACCCATAAACTAACCAAATCCAAAAGGCGTCTTTATTGATGAAACGATAGTTCTCGCGAATAGAAAGACATGCAACATTTATTCATATTCCAAACAATGCAAAACTCAAGACAATAAAGCAATAATCTCCACGACATCCTATGGTCTCTTTCTAGCCACTTATATCTATCTTATTCCCATGTTGCTCACCTGAAAATGATGCTTAAACGTCAACATAATGTTGGTGAGAGTCATAGGTTTAAGACACATATAAAACTTTCATACAATTGCTGCAATTACTAAAACAATTCATAACAACCGTACACTGGGTATGTGTACCCATCCGATCCCATATCACAACACTGAGTAGGCGTACTCATCCGCTCCAAATTACGTCACTTACGCACCTAAAAGTCTACCAGCTGGAACTTATACTTAGGCCTGGACCAACACATTATTGAGTATTATTTCAACCCTTCAGTTGGATTTGATTGAGTAGTAAACACCACTCTCCAACCGAACTCACATACCTTAAAACAACTCCAATTGATCACAAAGCCATGGAGCGTATCACATCACAAATCAATAACCACATAACACATAATCACAACAACTAAAAACATTTAAACTCATAGCATCATTTTCACCCCAAGAAAACATAAGAAAAAGGGGCTATGAAACTCACCTGATGCTAAAGCAATTCCCAAAATCCTCGCACACAGCTAAACAACAAAATAACACGTGTTACACGCTACTAAGCCAAAAGCTTAAGCACATGTAACAATCATATGATGGATGTCTAAGGTGTTTAATTACCCTCATGGGTCACCCCGACACCATGCCCGTCATTAACCAATTCGTTTACACACTTTTTCAAAGTTCTACAATTTACCCGAAAATGCAGAATTTTAGTGTCACTTTACCATTTTCTAAACCACACCTACTGACCTTTATAAATTTTACCAAAAATCACAGGTTCAATACCATGAGTCTACTAACTCCATGATTTTTCCACTAATTTATTTCCACTCTTAAGTGCCCCAAATAAAATCAAACTTTTAACTACTCAGTTTCGGATCTGATCGCACACTAAAAAGTTTGGACCTAAAAACCATACTTAGACTCCAAATCAGAAGCTCTCCTTTGGGGGATTTTTAATAGACACATAGAACTAAACTCCTGTAGGTTGGCTAATCCTAATTCAAATTTTAAGTGGGGGTTTTACACCTCGTAATCTGACCTAAATCTGACCCGAATTTACTGCTTTGACAACTTTTCTCGTAACCAACATTTGAATGACTTCCCGACCTTAAAAACTTTCGAGGCCGGATGTTCTGGAAACTAGACTCTCTGAGCTACATCATAGACACCAAAAACTTGACAAAAGCTATTACCATCATCGAGATAACAGCCGAACAACACAGGCCTAAATTCTGCCCTAATCTAAATCAAGTTCTAACGCGATCTAAACCCTAACGAATACACCCATATGATCCTAATTAAACCCTAATTATTGCAATATGATTAAACATCATAAATTTTCAGATTTTATAAAACCCTAATTCCATCATAATAATTATTACATGTTTTTAATGATAATTAACTTCAAAATATTATAGTATATACTTTAAATCTTGAACACAAAATCACCTAGCTTAAAAAATAAATTTTCTTCCTTCTTGTTTGAAAACTTCAGCCGATCCAAGTAGGGGAGGGGAAAAAGTGTTTTAAGGATATTAAGGTTTAGTATTTATAGGATTAGAGTCTATGTTTAAGTCCAATTTGATATTTATTAACTAGATAATTCCCTTAATTAGAGTCCTATTAGGATTGGGCTTTATTCTTTTTTTTATTAAAATTTGTATTTACTATTCATGTATAAAAAAATATTTTTTTATCTTTTATTAGTTAATTAATTATCTTCAATACCTTAAGTTTTTATAAAAACCTAAGCTAATTTGGTAAACTATTTTGCTTATAAACTACTTTCTAAAAATAACTTTTCATTTCCAAACTCACTTTCTATATATGGAAAGTTTACTACCAACTTCCATACTTCAACCACATTATTCCTTTCTCATAACACACACTTTCTATAAACGCTTAATCCTTAAAACAAGTATTGACGTAGCAATGCATGCACATGTCTTTCATATCCATTATCACCACACGTGAACGAATGAAATACTTATCACCAAAAACAACCGAAATCAAGATGAGATGCCCATGCACCTCAAAATGATATCCTGCACCTACTCAAACCACTTAGCACACATAAATACATATACGTAATAATACTTACACGATAAATCTCTAAAACACTTAAATCACAAAATCATTTTCTGGTCACCAAAAGTGAACGAAATGAACTCCACAAAAAATCCAACACAAATCCAATTCCAATGAGACGATCATGCTCAATGGATTGATTACCAAATCTCATATATCCCACATAAACACATATAAACACGCATAAACACCAATAACACATAACCCATTCATTGCAACAAATACATAAGTCAACACTAATAGCAGAAACAAAGTCTGGACATTAGTTCCTGCACCGTATGGCAAAACCATAATTAGCTCAAAATGGGTTTTTGAAAAAAAAATGGATGAAACTAGAATTGTCATAAAAAACAAAGCAAGACTTGTAGCCCAAGGCTGCAATCAGCAAGAAGGCATAGACTATGATGAAACATTTGCTCCAGTTACAAGACTTAAAGCAATCAGAATCTTTCTTGCCTTTGCCACATACATGAACTTCATTGTTTATCAAATAGATGTCAAAAGTGCATTCCTTAATGGTAAACTAAAAGAAGAAGTTTACGTCAAACAACCTCCAGGTTTTAAGAGCAATGAGTTCCCAAACCAGGTATGCAAATTGGATAAAGCCCTTTACAGACTTAAACAAGCTCCAAGAGCATGGTATGAAACTCTCTCAACCTTTCTCACCAAACACAAGTTTGTAAGATAAGAGGTAAGATAAACAACACTCTGTTTGTCTACAAAACTCAAACTGATGTGATTTTGGTGCAAATCTATGTTGATGACATTATCTTTGGGTCCACCAGCACAAAATTGTGCAAACAATTGATGACTCAAAGATACGAAATGAGCATGATGGGTGTCCTCACCTACTTCCCGATATTTCAGACTAAACAATCTAAAAAAGGAATTTCAATCAACCAAGAAAAATATGTCAAGGATCTACTGAAAAAATATGACATAAATGGTTCATCAGTGAAAACTCCAATGGTACCCCCTAACAAGTTAGGACCTGGTCTCAATGGCAAAGCTGTAAATGAGACTCAGTATATGTAACACCCCAAAATACGATACGCAGCGGAATACAACATTTGGGGTGCTACTTCATAATACATGCACACGAGTCCCAGTAAACGTTCAAAAGATACGTTTATAAATCAAAATTTATTTTATTTATGTGAAGAACATCATAGTTACAAGGTCCCAAATTAACTTAAAAACTTTATTTCAAAAAGTCATGATACGACTACTTATCCAAAGCATCCTTTTGTTTAAATAAATAGACATTTCACCGAGACACAATCCTTGATGTCCGCGTTCCGTTCCATCTAAGCCATCAATAACATCAATACCTAAGATACACACTTAAAAACGTTAACAAAACGTTGAGTGAATTCATAGAGTTTACAAATAATAGTTAGAACGCATATTTGGTTTAACAAAACACTATAACATTGCTTGCAGGGCAAGTTATATCATGATTTCCACTAACATGAGCCCGTGTACCGAACCTTAACACATTTATCATTTTAGGTTAAAATAATGACCGGGAAGTTGCTGTACCCTTAGTCTCAATACAAAATGTCCGTTTGACATGGTGTTCACCATCGGATTTCAAAAAACCCGGGACAGGCGTTGTCAAACCCATTTAGGTCTATTAATGCATTCATGCGTTACCTCTTGGGTAATTACCCGGTCACACAAGTAAATGGGCATATATCATAGCAATGAAATCATTTCACGTATCAAAACACTATCACGTTCATTTTCTAAATAACTTGTATCCCCCTCGCGGGTTTTAAAACATTTTTAACAGTTCAAAAAAAAAAAAAAAAAAAAGCATGGAGGCTATTGGAATTCACCTTGATCGAAGTTCAAGTCATAAATAAACCAAAACATAGCAAGCGTCGCAACAAAGAACACATCCCGTGACCTATAAGTTAAGTCGCTCGATTACTATACAATAAGGTACGATCAAATAGTGCGTACATCGCAACTATTAAAACTATATAGATATACATACACATGTGATGAGAAAATTACTTGCGCCGTCTTAGATGCTAATAAAAAAAAAACAAAAAAAAAAAACCCCTATAATTTAGTTACTGTCATCTATTTTACTTTACTGTTGTAATGATTTATTATAACTTTCTTTTTTCGGAAAGGTTTCTATTTTCGGAAAGTTGCTATTTTCGGAAAGTTACCATTTTTAGTAAGTCCCGTCATCTAATTATATTTATAATAATATTTATTTATTTTGTCGTACATTCGATACCCAATTTGGTTATTAATTACTCGTATCGGAGTTATATCCCGAATATCACAAAAGTTACTATTTTTAGACTTTCCATTTTTAGAACCGACCAATGGTCGTAAAATACCCGTTGTTCTTAAAATATCCGTTGATATTATTTTATTAACCAAATTAATCTTTACGACATATTAATATCGATTAAAATCTCCGATTAACTTTTACGTTGACTTTCTATGTATATATATAATATACATTTATTTTCTATATCGCTACTAGTCTAATTTCTTTGTTAAGAATCGTTAAGTCCAAAATACTATTATCATAATACTCATAGTGATTACTATCTTTATAAAAACTCACAAGTTCCATATTAACCCATTTTACATAATAAAGTCAATGTTTGACTTTACTAGACTTCTATAAATTATATATATATATATTTATTATATATAATATATATATTATATCGATATATATATAGTGGATATTTTCTTTGCGAGAATCTACTTTTTTTGTACAGGAACCTATAGAACCAATCTAATCCTTTTCATTTTATTTGATCAATAAGTTAAGATCAACATAGACCCATTATTTGTCATAGATCCAATGAATCAATCTCAACTATCTATTTTTTCATCAAAAATAAAAAAAAACCCACTTTCCGACCTCCTTTTTTAAATATAAAATATCTTACTAAACGGTATACGTCACACGACAAAAAATACACCATCGCGCACGGTATTTTTTATTCTTTCAGTTAGTGGGTGACACGATATACTTTCGAGGAACTTTTTTTCGATTTTTTTTTTCAGTCACGAATTGCGAAAATCATATATGATTCGTATAACGAATCATATATGATTCGTATAACGAATCATATCATGAAATCATATATGATTTCATAAAATCATAATATATTATTTGTGATTCTAACGAATATTTTTTTTCACTTTTTGTTTTCAGTCTCGAATTTGCGAACAAATGATTCGATATAAGAGAATCATATATGATTGTGATTCCGACGAACTTTTTTACAATTTTGTTTCAGTCACGAATTGAGCGAAAATTTCATATTTGTTTCGTAATTACGAATCATATATGATTCGTTATTAACGATCTCATATTGATTCATAAAATCAATATGATTTCATTAAATATCATATATGATTCATTAAATCATATATGGATATCATAAATCGTATATTGACTTCATAAATATCAAGAAAAAGTTCGTCGAAAGTACATAGTGTCGCCCCTCTATAGAAAGATAATTTAATTCTGTCGCGATGATATGTTTTGTTTTGAGTATCGATTAACTGTGTGTGAGTTTTTTATTTTTTTTTAAAATGTGGAACGTGGGTTTTTTTTATTTTTGATGAAAAAATGAGTGGCTAGGATTGGTTCATTGGGTCTATGACAAATATTGGGTCTATATTGAACTTTTGGGTTTGATCAATGGTTAAAAACTGTTGTGGCATTAATGTAATAGACAAAAACTCAAAATTATATCCTCTAATGTATAGAAGGACATTTTGGGAAATTTATAACTCCTAAAAATGCTGGATCCTCCAACCCACACCCTTTTTTAACCTAGAAACTGCCTCTCTTTCATAAAAAATCAGTCGCCACCCCCTACAAACCACATCCAGATTTGACAAGGTAATCAATTTGTTATTGTTTTGTATTTAATTAGAAGTTCGATTTTTTTTCTTTACACGATCTGATGTGGATGTTTTGTCAGCGGTTAGTCGATCCACTGTTGGTGTTGTCAATGGTGTTTGATAAATTAATGATGAAAACCGCGCAATGGATACCCTCGCCTCAAATGATTTGTGAAAATCAACACCCTGAGCCTCCTTCAATCTGTGATAACGGAACCCTCCACCTCTCTGTGCAGAGATTCGAAATATGGTGTTGCAACCAATGATTTTGCCCATGGTTTTGAAGATAGCTGACTCTCAGGTACTATATGGCTAGTGATATGTTTTTTTTGAGATTTTATATTAAACCTTTTTGAAAGCAAGAATCAGTTGTTTCAGGTCTATATGCCATAGGTTAATGCATTCAACTATAACGTCTCGCTCGGTTTCAATAACTGAAAACCTTATGTTACATAAGAATATAAGATAATTTGATTTATCATGGAATTCAGGATATTCTAACACATCTGCCAACGATACTCATGAACAATAACAAAGAGTTATTCCTTAAATTAAGGATGAAATAGGTTATTCAACTTATGAAGTAGATGTAGGCTCAACACTTGTTTGACAGTTTTTGAGATTTGCAATTATATTCGTAGTAAGTAGTACAAGCATATATTTGTAGTAAGTAGTACAAGAAATATGTCGTTGTAACTAGTGTAAAACAAGTTCCATATGATATTTCCATCTGAAAGTCAAAGTTATTTGACTTTAGGATATGTTAGTGTACTGATTATATTGCCTATATTTTGATGTATTGCAGGATAAATATGATTTTGAGACATCAACACTTCCTGCTCTTGTTCTTGTCTTAAGCACTGCTGTAGGTGAGGCGCTGCTGCTTCTGGTGAAGCATGCGGAGTTAATTGTCAACAAGGTAACAAATTGGCGTTATTATTAATTTCTGTTTATAATGTTTTTTGATCTGTATTATTTGTGAAACTGGTTATCTTTTTTGTCTAAACCGAAATTAGTTATTTGTTATTGGTTGTTGGGAATGTGAACAAATTTAGTATTATAAAACATATTCATAAAATATTAGCAATGCTTCAACATGCATTTTTCCTAGCGATATCAAGGTGGCATACCAACCAAGATTTTTGTGATTTCAAGTCCCAAAAAGGACGCGTCTACACGATACTTTTTCATCAAAAAAACTTAGTAACTGGGACTTGTACATCCATTTGTGTCAACTGTCAAAAACCTAGTCAACATGTAGCTGTGCACAGGACTCAAATTCATCACGGAATAAAATGGTGATTAAAAGTAACATAACCAAAATAGTACATGTTAAATTATTGAGGAAAGTAGGATTGTGAAGTTGTTAACCATCAAGATCAGATTTACTAATGATTCAATCATTACTCCTAACCGACATGTTTCATTGATCTATATGTACAATTACTTTGAACAGTTTGAAAAAGTGTCTCCAAGCTTGAGAAAAATTGATTGATTACACATTATAAGACTTTTCAATTTAATCCCCACTTTCCATGTTAAGTGCATGTGGGTCTTGAAGCTCCCTAAAACTTATTTTAAACTAAAATAATTTATATATTTTCTTGTATAATGGCAGGCTAGTCAGGAGCACTTGATATCTCAATGCTTGCCCATGCTTTATGCTAACCTATATTGTTAATATGCTCTGATGCAAAAGGATGTGCTGAAAAAAACTGTATCCCTTGCTACAAAACTTGATTCTCAAGTAAGTCAACATGATATAAACTTGTCCATGTCATTTATATGCCTTCATGCTGTTCACCAAAATAAATTGGCCGTGGATAACAAATAATAGTGCATACTGAGACTTGGAGTCACATAACCATGCTTCACATCATTATTATAACTTTTAACCCTTCCAAGACTCTTTTCAATGTAGCATCACATATTATTCTAGGTGTTCCCTCCTTATTACAAACTACTTTCTACTTTGTAAAATAAAGACTAAACACTAATAATAAATAAAACCACTTAAAGTATCATAATTGATACTTTTATGATCCTAACAATCTCCCCCTAAGGGACGATTATTCTGGGCGTTCCCTTCTTGATCCTAGTGCTCTTTCATTCACATACATTTCCCAACGTCACATCTGATCACGATGCTTTAACCGTTCTTCAATCTCTTCCTCAAACAGTTATAGGCACTCATCATCTTCTTTACTAAGACTTGGAGTCACATAACCATGCTTCACATCATTATTATAACTTTTTAACCCTTCCAAGACTCTTTATAATGTAGCATCACAGAACTTATGAACCTCTTGATGTCTCATCGCTCTTTTTTCTTTCTTGTTGTTCTTGTATATAATGCCATATACTGGTTCAGAGACGATGGAGACCATCTTATACTTCTCAATACCAAGGAAAGTAATTGTTGGTGCAGTAAGATTGACCTTCTGTTGATAGCTTTTCACACCTAGTTGGAAATTATGTACTCTTTCCCAGACCACTGTACTTTTTATGAAGATTGACAATGACCACAGTAGTCCAGTCTCAACATAGTCACCTACCTTGCCATTACTACATAGCAAATACATATCCTTAATATCATTCTTGTTGAGGTTCTTGTATTCTAGCTCAGTAATTGACACTATGCTACCATTTGCTCTCCTTGCAATAATCTCTGTTACAAACTTGTGCTCATGTCCTAATTCTCCATATGTTTTGCTAACTTGAACAATCTTTGAATTTGAGTAGACTTCTTCTTTTGGCTTTCCTGGTTCTTTTTGTCTCTTAATGTAGAAGATCTTTGCATGTGGATTCTTTCAATGTTCGACACTGTATCGAGCATAAGGATTAAATTTCTTCACACATTTGTCGACCCATCTGGATGTTCTTTCTTCAATATCATCATCAGGAAAGATAACCGCATGAAAATTGTGTAGTGAAAACACAATATTCTCAGGTCTTGAATTACCTTTCTTCAAATACATGAGATCTTGATTGACAAGAGATAGTGCAGGAGCTTTGGGATATCTTTGACAGCTTTGAACGACTAAAGTTGGCTTTTGTGGAAATGGTAAAGATAAAATCTCTTTTTTGCTTTCCCATACAATATCATTCTTCAAGAAGTTTTGCATCTAATTAATGTGATAATGATGCTCATCTCCTGAAGTGCATCGTTGTCTTAACATTTCATCAACAACTTTGTGTAGTTTAGCCTCATCTACTGTTTCTGACATTTCTTTCACAAGTTCTTGTGACACTTTCTCAGCTGGAAGTTCATCATCATCCATGGCATATGTATCCGTCCAAAAATCAAAATCATCTAATTATTCTTGATTACCTGACGTTGACGGACTTGGATCACTTTTATTTACTTGACTAAATGAAGATTCTCCAAAACCATAGGTTCTATGCTCAGATGTCTTCTGGCTCTTTGCACTATTCTCCCCCTTAGGATAAGCATCATCATGAGGATCGTCCTAATCTCTTGGGCGAATGGCAGAAGGTCTACTGACGAGATGTCATTTTATACACTATTTTGGGGTTATTTAACCCCTTAAATCATGCAAATATGCCCAGATTATGTACTTAATCATTTTTTTCCAGGTTTTTAGCACTTAGATTGCATTTGGAGGAAATACATGTAACTTGGGCTCATTTAGAGAAGAAACGGACAAGACTACGGACCTACACCAAATCTCTTGAAGAATTGTGCCTACAGAGCGTGGAGACGGCATCACAGGCATAAAGCGACGCCGTCGCGATCTATCTAGTGACGACGTTAGGAAATTGACGATACGTTAGGACGTAACCGACTCATATTAGACCTAGAAGATTCTATCTCGTGACGGTGTCGCGACTATAACTGGATGTCGTCGCGACGATTTCTCTATATATTAAGCCAAGATTAGGGTTTTAAGTGTGTAACTTTGTATAACTTTTGGGAGCCGAACCCTCAGTATTTTGTCAGCTTTTATGCCGACTTTAGGGCCTCAAAACCCTATTGTAACTGACCTTAATCCATGTTTTAATCAAGTAAGATTATCTATCTTTAATCATTCAATATGTCTATGTGTTGTTTGATTGATCTATGTTCTTGCTTTCTTTATAACATGTTAGGCTAAACCCTCATTTGTATTGGCTTATGATTGCATGAAAGTTGGATTGTAGATCCTTAGACTGTTGCTTCTTGTGATGAATGTGCGCGTTAGGCTTTAGAAAACTAGCCAAAAGATATTAAATTAACATAGACATCTAGGGAAACGCGGGTGTGTAGAAAGGATACCATCGGTAACAGTCTTCATACTACCTTACCCCTAATATGGTTGATCCCTCTTAAGATTTTCAATTGCATTTAATATACTCTTAGGGGCCTTATAATAGTCTGCATACCACCTTACTTGTGCGTTGCCTTAACAGAATATTAAATAGACGGCGAGTTCGTGTAATTCGTTCATGACTTAGGAAATACTTACGCAGATCATCACAAGTGTGACAAGGCAACATGATTAGGAGAAGCAATCTAATGAGTAATGCATGATTAAGCAAATACATTATTTTATCATAAAGTTATCACAAGTAGTTTAGATTATAATTAGTTTATTAATTAGTTAAACAAACCAACCTCTCAAACCATTAATTTACTTGCTTTCTATAAAATATAAAAATAGAAAAATAATCTTCTTTCAATCCCGTAGATCTCGGTTAAGCTCTGTTCAAGCCTTCCCAACCTATTCCCCTAGAGAATGATAACAACCCCCGAGTCTTACCTATACTACACTGCAACGATTAGGTAGACTGCCTAGGGAGTTGTAAAACTTCATGTAGAAGTCTCTACAACTTCCGCACATCAAGTTTTTGGCGCCGCTACGTGGAGAATAGTTAGGTTTTGAACTTAGTTTTGCTTAGTTCTACTCACTTGAATCCTTTCAAGGGAGAATTTTATTTTTGTTATATTAGCTTTCTTGTAGTCTATTTTTTCTTCGTGTTATTTGTTTCAAAATCCATTCTCGTCAACCACCATGGGAGACGTGAATCCTATCTGTACTCTTGGAGATTACTCCAAACCTAGCCACGAGGGCTAGAGGAATACCATTGAGCTCCCTGTAGGGAACAATATGGTACCTCTTTGATCCGACACCATCCGTTTGGTGCAAAACGGATGCTCATTCCATGGACTTCGGTCCGAGGATCCAAACCAACACCTTAAGGATTTCTTAAAACTTGTGGACTCACTTAAACTTGATGATGAAAAGAGGGAAAGAACGCGCCTGCGTTTATTTCAATTTTCCCTTCGCGATCAAGCTAGAAATTGGCTTAAACGTCTTCCAGCTGGATCCATCACCACATGGGAGGATCTTACTACTCGTTTCCTTGCTCAATTCTTTCCACCGGGAAGGACCGCAAAACTCCGCAATGATATCCTGATGTTCCAACAACATCAAGGAGAATCTCTTTCTGAAGCATGGACTCGTTTCAAGAACTTACTCCAAAAAGTCCCTCATCATGGCATGGACCTTTGGCTCCAATTCCAAATCTTTTATGACCATGTTACTCCCGCCACAAGACAAACCATTGACCAATCGGCCGGTGATAAGCTTTATGACAAAAACAGCAAAGAATCCTAGGCATTATTAGAGGACCTCGCCCTCTATGACAACAAAAGTTGGAACGACCCAAGGGATTTTGCTAAGCTAGTCAAGGCAATCTCTTTGCCTCAAGATGTCCTAAGTACATCCGACCGCCGCCTGATCAAGCTCAAAATCAAGTTCAACGTTTGATGGAGGCTCACATTGCTCCGATGCAACCTACTCAAGTAAACAAGATCACTTCTTCATGCGAGATTTGTAGTGGTCCCCACAACACTCAGTATTGCATGGAAAATCCCAAGCAAGCCATTGTTGAATATGCATCCTAGCGTACCGACGAAGTGGGAGGTAAGTGGTACACTTTCAAGCTCGAGCAAAACAATTTTGTAACACCTACAGTCCGTCATGGAAAAGTCACCCAAACCTTAGGTGGAGACAACCCTAAATTTCTTAAAATAATTTCTTAAACCCACCTAACCGGTTCCAACCCAACGGTTCAATCCCGAACTGCTCCTTCAACAACAATTGATACGGATCCAGACAGTGTTGAGCAGGCCGAAAGACAAGACGAGCTTGGTGTTAAAAGTGGCTAGAACCGGCCCAGTTGAATAAGACCAGTCCAACCAAGAATAAAGAGAGTTTGAGTTTGTGTTTGTTTCTATTGTTTAAACGATTTGTGTCTATCCCGTTTCTTAGG
>BQNB010179326.1:0-12784 GCA_026074375.1 Tanacetum coccineum | reverse complement strand
TATGGTTACTTGAGCGGGATGTATCTTATTAGTAACTTAATATGAACCGGGATGGTTTAATTTGTAAATTGGCTATTTTAATAAAACCCGAAGTGGTAGGACCCATTTATCGAGAATATGACAAGTTTATCTTCTGCAATTAAATTGAACCGAGACTCAACCATTTTGAACCATTTTCACTTATACCACTTCTATGTCACTCAAGTTTTACCAAGAATCCTTAACGAAACATAACGAACGTTTTCATAAAGCGTGTGTCTCGTTGATTACTCTTTCACATATAACTTATAACTACCAAGTACTATATTAATAGGGAATTTCATAATCATATAAGGCCTCTCCAGGGTGTCATATTGACGAGTTGTGGATTTACAATTTAAAGTGTCCTGGCTCCTCATACGTTCACTACATGACCTCTAAATTATGATAGCTTGAACGATAGTATGATGTTATTTATAAAAGCCAAATAGCCAAATGAAACTTTAGGGATACTTCATATAACAACTTAAGAATCTATGTTCAACATTATAATCAAACTCAATAACTTTATATTCTCGTACCTTATTCTAAGACACGATCACTATACTTTTGTAGGTCATCGTTAAAGCTCGTGATCTCGCAAAACACTATCTATCATTATAATCCACTACTAATCACTATGGTGAGTTCGTAGCCTAACTTTATTTAATTGTTTTATAAACTCTTTGGGGTGAGATACATGCTAAAACATCTACTTACGGACAATTACTTTCAAAACTGTATGCTTTCCTGAATATATTATTGCTTGTATCTAAGTCGCTTCATGCCATAAGTTCCCCACATCATGGACCATTAATCACTTGTGTGTGAACGCAAATATTGTGGATAGGCCTATCAGGTTTGACGAATCCCGTTTGTATTAGCCAAATATGTAACCAAACACACTATATTTGTAACTATAGGTATATGGCAATTACCTACACGGGGCCATTATTATCCTATATATCATTATTGATATATATTTTCAGTTTTGAGTGTCATGAGCTTAGATGCAATAATATTTATTTATACGATGATTGTATTCGTTGCAATTATTACTATAACTATGAAAACTTGATTGTCGATTACATAAACCTATGAATTCACTCAACCATTATGTTGACTTTTTAGCATGTTTAATCTCAGGTCTTACAGGTTTATTGCTTGGAGGAAAGCCATACGGATATGCACTTTAGAGACTCTACATTTTTATACATTCGACAAAACATAATTTGTTTTAAAAAAATTATATATTGCTAAACTGTTGGGACCTATTCATAAACTTTGATATTTTAATATCTCGAATGTGAAAATTCATTTCTAAAACGGCTCTTTTTGAGGTCTTTTTCGTGACTTGTACCTAGTGTCATGACGTCGCACCCCAATGTTACTTTTTCGTTACTGTCTGATTTTGGGGGTGTGACAGATTGGTATCAGAGCTGAAGCCATAGAGAACTGGGTCGTTTTCAAAACCTAGACTATGACTATTTTTCAAAATTTAGAGTCTCTCCTTGATATATCTGATATTCGTGCGCGCATACCTCCTGATTTCTCATTTACTCCCTCGAGTATCAATAATGGTATTATATAAGGATACTTATATACATGAACTACTTTCTTTATGATCTTTTATGCTTATCTTTGAGAGTATCGCTATTCATTTATATAAAAGTAATTTATATACATGTCGACTATGTTCGATCACTTATATCTACGTTTTAAAGCGTCTTATAATTTTATATAAAGGTTGTTTATATAAATGCTAAAACTCTTTTAAGACATTGTGAGTTACACAATGATGTCTAAAATGTTTCTTAAGACATTGTGAGTGACACAATGGTCTCGTTATTCCAAGACGTTGTGAGTGATACAACGGTCTCTAAAACCTTCTCAAGACATTGTTAGTGATACAATGGTCTCTAGTCATTTTTCAAGACATCGTGAGTGATTCGATGATCTCCAAAACTTTTTCATGACTTTACTAAATTCTCTTCATGATGATATTGAAATTCAACATAGTTTGTCGATCCTATTGGTTATTTTACTAATCGACTTCGAGTTTGAACACTTGCATCATACTTCTGTAACGCGTACGTCGTCGCATAACCCACCACATAGAATCATCCCAGCTAATCAGAATACAACTATTAATAGTCAACCTCGTACATGCCGTCTTGGAACATCTACTTTGGAACACTGCTAATTAACATCCTATTCTTTTCTCTTTACTTCTTGAGATTTTGGAGTATCGTGCTATCAAGAAGATATCTACTAAGTTCTACAGCTATCAAGCAACTCATAGCCCAACATACGGCTGACATGCTCTTTCGCCTAGAACAAAACAAGAACCAGGATGCAGAGAACGAATCACGCATAAAGACCCTTGAAACACACCATGCTAATGAAGGTCACGTCTTCTGACCAAAATATCATTTAGGAACAACACAACAAGCAGCCCCACTCCGAAGAGTGAATCACGACCATCGTAGCTAATGATGCCCTTTTTGTTTAAAGCATTTCTTTAAAAACTTTTGATGTATTATTTGCTTTGTGGTACGGATATATCCACTCCCTTTAATAATTAATTGTTTGTACAATTAACTTCTCATATCCCATTTTGACATCCTTGATATACCATTTCCTTAATATGCACGTGTTTTAGCCATTTGGTATTGACTCTCTTTAATAATTAATTGTTTGTACAATTAATTCACCTATCTTGTTTAATTAATTGTTTGTAGAATTAATTCACCTATCTTGTTTAGCATCCTTTTCATATTGTTTCTTTGAGATATGCCACTCTTAGCTATTGGTATTAATACTCCCGTTTGCATCAATTAATTTTACGGATGACTCTTTATAGTCTTTCGGTTCATAATCTGATAAAACAAATGACTATCTACGTTTATTTTGTTGATCAAATAATTCTTTACGTTCATTTATTTTTAACCGTTACTATATTTTGATATCCGTAATACTTATTCCTACTATTATGATCAAATTGATTCTTTCGTTTGCTTGACTATTCTTACAGATGATTTTTCATGCTTTTTTGATTCGTAATCCATTTATGCGAGTCATCCTCTATATTTATTCTTTTGATCATTATTACATTTATACGTATGTTCTTCTCATATACTCTCTTAAGTCATTGAAACGTTCGTATTCTACATGCTCGCGACATCTTATATTGTTTCTTCGTATACTCTTATCGATTCACCTAGCGATGCTATAACTATTATTTTTCTTTATGATCCACTCACTCCTTCTTTGCATTGATTTAATGATTTTTCGCTACCTTGTTCACAAAATGTTCAATCTCTCTTTTAGGATTCTCTAAATCCTAAAATATCACACACTTTATGATCTCTTTGTATTGACATTCACTCCCTTTTAAGAATTTATAATTTAATTGATTCCTCCATTCGTATTGATTATCGTCACAAATTTATTTTCGATCTTGATACATATTGATACTTGATATATATTTATTTGATCCTCGGTATGACTTATTAATTCTTCATTTTCGTTTCCCTTCTCATCAGTACAATATTCAATCCTTTCATTAAGGATTTTCATAACAATTAATCTGTACCTACACGCACAATGCAGACATTTTATGCCTTAACTATTATTTATTCAATATTCGTTTCCTATCTTGTTTGATTGTTTTATTGAGCACTTCGAACATGTTTCAACACATAATCTAAATGTCGGAGCTTTAGCCCTTGCATTAAAGAATTGGAGACACTACATATGCGATATAAGGTGCGCACTCACCAGAGTAAGCGAACTGTACAAACTCAAATTACCGCGGGAACTCAGTGGAGTCCATATCACCTTTGATGTCTTAAACCTGAAGAAACGTTTATCTGATGAAAACCTTGTCATTCCACCAAATGAAGGTTCAACTTGACATCAAGCTACACTTTATCGAGGATCTTATAGAAATTATAGATTGTGATGTCGAGCAACTAAATCAGAGCCGTACCCTTATCGTCAAAGTTCATTGAAAACGTCGACGAGGACCTGAATTCACATGGGAGTGAGAAGACCAATTTAAAAGTAAGTACCCTCATTTTTTCTCTTAAACAAACCGTCAACGAGTAACGCAAACTAAAATCTAGGATGGATTTTCCTTAACGGGTGGAGACTATAGCAATTCATAATTTTTTCGATCATTATTTAACTCATATATCTACTATTTATTTTAATTTTGCGTAAATTAACTTTTACGGGTAACCGAATAGGTTATTCCGCGTTCATCATTACACGTACATTTAATATGAACCCGACTCTAGACTAAATATTAGTCTACGTGCTCTACATAATTTATTATTTCAAAAAAGTATTCCATATGATATAATTTAATTTTTATCATAAACGTTTTTGCTTCGTGGTTCCGCCTAAACTTTTGTTGTATTTTATGTCTATATACTCCGGCAAACTTATAACTCATCTAATATACTTAATTAGAGTACATTTACGAGTTTTAACATTTTTATAAGCATAGTACTTTTATGATACCCAACTTTAAGTTTCGTGAATTAACGGCTTAACATTAGTAATTACCGTGACCAAATTATACCCGTAGGGTAATAACTTCACAATGAAGCAAATCAACACACACCTGAATAACTTCACAATGAAGAAAATCAACACACACCTCAATAACTTCACAACCAAGCAAATCAACACACACCTCAATAACTTCACAACAAAGCAAATCAACGCATTACCACCTCCTTAGCTTGAGGTGGCATGTGACTAACAAAGCAAATCAACATATCACCACATCCTTAGCTTGAGGTGGCATGTGACTAACAAAGCAAATTAACACATCACCACCTCCTTAGCTTGAGGTGGCGTGTATGTCTAGTCACAAGGCTATGTGGCTTTTTTTAAACCTACTAAGTCTTATATTAAAACACATAAGCATGCCATATATAAGCATATAACTTCACCATTAAGATACTTTACATATAAGAAAGAAATATCCTTTGTTTCTCTCCTTTCATATTCACCACCACCATTGAAGTTTTAATTCAAGCTCCAAAATATACTACAAAGATGAAGACCTAGGTGTGTATTACCTAGTCCAAGTATTGCTTTAGATTTCAAGGTTGATATAAGAGACACACAAGATTAAAGGTTGTACTAGAAGGCTAAGTACAAGAGCTCTCTAAGGTTATAACAAGTTTGGTTGAAGATTGAAGACTAAGTTGGTGGTTAGAAGACTTAGGATAGTGGTTCTTGTGTTTCCATCCAAAAAAATTTAATACTATGTTTAGATTTTATGTTTTTCCTTTCCTTTTGATATACTACATACCTTGTACAAGTTTTATAAGTAATATAACATGATTATGTGTTGTATATACTTGTTAAATCATAAAAATGCAAGCTAAACAAGCCTTAGGTAATGGTGGTAAATTATGTTTTAGACCAGTAGCAAACATGGAGATATTGCAGAAAATCAGTAGGTTCTGGGTATTAGTTAAAAATACTAGGTTGTAGCCCTATGTCTTGTGATCATTTTTCCAGGTAGCTCGACCCAATTCTATATCGGATGAATTAGTTATAGCCGAAATGGTAAAGAATGCCCAAATCTAACCACCAGTTTTATATGGAAAATATCTCTAAAAATTTGTATACTGATCCCCAACTATGTAAAACTAAAAGTTGTAGGTAACAATGTAAAGAATCAGTAGCAAGTTGAATGAGCCTCTACCGACTTACGGTTTGGAAATGGCGGCCGTTTTTGTAAAACTGAAGTAGGCTGTTAATAATCAGCCATGACCTTTGTGGATATATTACCTAATTTGACCATTTATCAAGTAAAATGAGATAAAAAGGATCTTAAATCTGTATAGTAGACTTAAATACGGTCTCGGGGATATAAAAACCTAGTCGAGACCTCTTGCGGTTAAGAAAATATGGTTACTTGAGCGGGATGTATCATATTACTAACTTAATATGAACCGGGATGGTTTAATTTGTAAATTGGCTATTTTTATAAAACCCTAAGTGGTAGGAGCCACTTATCTAGAATATAACCCGTTTACCTTTTGTAATTAAATTGAACCGAGACTCGACCATTTTGAACCATTTTCACTTATACCACTTCTATGTCACTCAAGTTTTACCAAGAGTCCTTAACGAAACATAACGAACGTTTCCATAAAACGTTTGTCTCATTGATTACTCTTTCACATATAACTTATAACTACCAAGTACTATATTAATAGGCAATTTCATAATCATATAAGGCCTCTCCAAGGTGTCATATCGATGAGTTGTGGATTTACGATTTAATGTGTCCTGGCTCCTCATACGTTCACTACATTACCTCTAAATTATGATAGCCCGAATGATAGTATGATGTTATTTATAAAAGGCAAATAGCCAAACAAAACTTTAGGGATACTTCATATAACAACTTAAGAATCTATGTTCAACATTATAATCAAAGTCAATAACGTTATATTATCATACCTTATTCTAAGACACGATCACTATACTTTCGTAGGTCATCGTTAAAGCTCGTGATCTCGCAATACACTATATAGCGTTATAATCCACTACTGATCACTACGGTGAGTTCATAGACCCAACTTTATTTAATTGTTTTATAAACTCTTTGGGATGAGATACATGCTAAAACATCTACTTACGAACAATTACTTTCATAATTGTATGCTTTCCTGAATATATTATTGCTTGTGTATAAGTCCCTTCATGCCATAAGTCTCTCACATCATGGACCTTTAATCACTTGTGTGTGAACGCGAATATTGTAGATAGGCCTATTGGGATTGACGAATCATGTTTGTGTTAGCCAGATAGGTAACCAAACACATTATATTTGTAACTCTAGGTATATGGAAATTACCTACACGGGGCCATTATTATCTTATATATCATGATTTTTATATACTGTTAGTTTTGAGTGCCATGAGCTTAGATGCAATAAAATCTATTTATGATGATTGTATTCGTTGCAATTATTACTACAACTCTGAAAACTTGATTGTCCATTACATAAACCTATGAATTCACTTAACTGTTGTGTTGACTTTTTAGCATGTTGAATCTTAGGTCATACATGTTTATTGCTTAGAGGGAAGCCGTACAGATATGCACTTTGGAGACTCTACATTTTTATACATTCGACAAAACATAATTTCTTTGAAAACATTATGTATTGCTAAACTGTTGGGACCTATTCATAAACTTTGATATTTTAATATGTCAAATGTGAAAACTTATTTCTAAAACGTCTCTTTTTGAGGTCATTTTTCGTGACTTGTACCTTGTGTCATGACGTCGCACCCCAACGTTACCTTTTTACTACTGTCTGAGTTTGGGGATGTGATAGAACTTCAGCAATACTTACCCACAAATGTTGTAACACTAATAATCGAGCTTTGTTCATTCTTTAAACAAATCTGCTCTCGCACTTTGATAGAGGCTGGCATGGTGAAAGCTCAGAGCCAGTTGGTCGATATTCTGTGCAATCTCGAGCAAATATATCCTCCTGCTTTCTTTGACATTATGATTTATTTGGTTATCCATTTACCTCAAGAGGCTCTTGAAGGCGGGCCTATTCCCAACCGATGGATGTATCCATTTGAAAGATACATGAAGAAGCTAAAAAATTATGTATGAAATAAAGCTAAGCCAAAAGGTTCAATAGCAGAGGGTTATGTTGCAGAAGAAGCATTAACTTTCAGTTCTCATTATTTTTGAGATGTTATGACGAAATTTAATCATCCCGACCATAATGTAGACTGCCCTCCCCTAACATGTCAGTTTCAGGTGTTCCGATCAATATGTAAAGCGATTGGTAAACGGTCAGTTATTCGGTTAGATCACCAAGAATTGAAGAAACAGATATGGTATGTACTTCACAACAGTCCTGAAATCAAGATGTACTGGTCCAAGTTCAAGAAGTACACATTTTTATTTTGAAACTTCTTTTTCCTACGTTATCTTTTCGATGACTTATTCTAATACCATGAACATTTTTTGGTCAATTTCCTAACCAAGACATGAAAGAAGAATTCCCTGGCTGGTTTGGGTCGCAGGTAAACTTAAACTTATTGTGTCTATTTCACTATAAAAATAACGATAGCATATTACTCATCTTTATCTAATCCTATCTTTTTCTTAGATCCGTCAACGTTATATAGACAAAGACCCAGTTGTTGGCGAAAGCGGCGAGTTATTCGCTTTGGCTTGTGGACCAACATCGAATCCAATCTAACTCAACTCTTGCATAGTTAACGGTGTGAGGTTTGTCATAAACAGCCACAATGAACGTCGCACAACTCAAAAAAACGACATTTGTTGGCCTGGTGAGAAGGACGAAGAAATGTATTTTAGTCAGCTTGAAGAAATTCTTAAGTTTTCGTATATGTCGTTCAAAGTTGTGTTGTTCCGAGTTAAGTGGTTCAACACTAGCAACGAAGGACGTAAAATCAAATGCTTTGTCATTAGAAACAACATAACACAAATCTGGCCACATAGTGAGTCGTTTAAAGATGATTAATACATTCTCGCAGCATAAGTCAAACAAGTCTTCTACCTTAAAGATATGGCCAGACGACCACCCAATTGGAAGGTCGTCCAAGATGTGAATCATAAAAAGTTTTCAAACGGGGGTGTCATCGTGGTAGAGGACGATCATGATGTTATACATTTCGAAAACTTATCCGATCTCGCACTTTCTACTAGTTTGAATGATTTGGATCTTTCAACCTTGAATATAGATGGACAATCAATGGATGTTGACGCACCACCAGATATCATTGATGTTGACGAAGACAATGATTCCATTGATGATGAAGACGTCATTCCTCATGATTTAGCAGATTCTTATGATGAAGTCCTCGCCAATGATGATGATGATGATAATGATGTAGTTGTTGTTTATTTTAGTGAAGAGGACGATTGATCTTGAGTTGTAACTTGTAAACGACACTTATTTGAATGAATGAAATTGTTGTGGATTATTTAAATGTGTATATTTATTTGAATGTGTATGTATTTGGATGTATGTAGGCTTATATTATTTTGTTCATAAATTTCTATATGTTATTCTGCTTGTACTTGTACAGATGTCAACAGCAGTAGCACGGGGTCACGGTGGCGACGGTGGCGATGATGATTGTCCCCCTTCACGTCCGATTAGCACCGGTTGACAAGGTAGCCAAGATAAGAATTTTTAGATTATTGTAATATAAGCATAAACTTTATAACTTGAATTTGCTTGCCTTAAATTTTTATGACGTTATCACTCACTTGAATTTGTAGGCAAGGGATGCCGAAAACCCAACAGGGGAGGCAAGAAAGTCAGCAGACTGAGGACCCGTGAGGAAACCATGAACCTCGGGCTAAGGAAGATTACAGATGAATAGGGCTCGCAGTAGATCCGATTTGAGTTTAGCGATAGAGGTACGCTGCTTCCTCTCGGTGACCATGCGGCTCAGTGGAGTAACCTTCTCGGCAAAATCGTTAGGGGGTACCTGATGTACTACCCTTCTTGGCACAAAATCGAGAAGGAGAACAAGGCGGGGATCTTAGGAACGCTCATGGTCAGTTATTTCATTATCCTTTTATATTATTTTATTATCGTGTTCATTTATTTAAATGTGTATATTTATCTAAATTTATTTATTTATTTATATCTCTAAGTCTGTCTTTGTTATATATGATTGCAACAACACTTTGACTTGACGTCGCACATCCAATCTAAGATTTGGCCAAAAATCCAAAAGGGGATCGAGTAGCATTTGGCCAAGATCTATGTCAACAACAAGTCCACATTAAAAAAAATAGAATTTGGTTTTACAGCCAGACGGGATGCGTGACGTGGAAGGGATCAGATCTCGATGTCCTGCGAACATCAAGCCTACAGATTGGGATGCCCAGATCGATTATTGGCTTGATCCTAAGACCGCTGCTTGAGCCCTTTAAAATGCTCAAAACCAGGCAAAGATCAAGGTCTTTTGGGTAGGGATCTCGGTCACTTGCTGTCATCCGAGATATGTAGGTAATACACATTATAATTATTTTACATATATACACTTCATTATATACATGGTGTGTTGTGATTTGTTATTTTTAATTTGTTTCATCTTATATACGTGTGTATGTACAGATGGAGAGCAGATGGTCTCGAGAGTACCCGTCCCTTATCCATACCTACTACGAAACCCATACACATGACGGCGTATTTGCGCAGGACGAGGCGCGAATTCAATATGTAAGTATTGTTTCAAAACATGTAATTTAATGATTTGTCGAGACATAATGTAGTAACCCGACTAATATATTAACTACCTCGTTTTTTTGTCACTACATAGGAGGAGATTATTCGGCTGAGGGATCTAGGCGCTAATACGCTAACGGGTGTGCCCTACACCGAGGACTAGATAATGGCCATGGTTCAAAAAGGCAAGCAGCAAGGGCACATTCCCGGTGTTGGTAGGGTTTTGGCGGGACAAGGCAGGGACGTCATCTGTATCAACGAGCCTCGATACACGCACACCGACGCTGATGTCGATGAGGTAAAAAAAGAAAACAAGCGGCTAAGGAAAGAGTTGAATATACTGATGACGGTAGTCAGGAGTGACGACAAGATGTCCCAGGTGCTTGCGCAGCTTCAGTCACGGCAGGAGGTCGATGGTTGCAGCGGGAGTGGCGGGGGCAGGGATGATGAGTCGTGCTCGGATGAGGACGCTGGCGTGGATGAGCACACCGACGGGGATGAGGAGAGTTAGGACCTTGTTGTGCTTACGCAGCTTCAGCATGAGGACGGTGGTTATAGCGGGAGTGGCGGGGGCGGGGATGATGAGTCAGGCTCGGATGAGGACGCCGACGTAGATGAGGACGCCGACGAGGATGAGGAGAGTTAGGACCCTGTTATATATGGGTACGTATATGCTATTTTGTTTCTTGAAGTATATTTTGGCGTACCCATATATAAACATTTGTTGAACCGTACATTTAGAACATATTAACTAAATATTTATTGACTTGTATCTTATGGATATTGCAAGTTTTGTGGCTAGGAAGCCCGTTTTGTAGACTATTATGTTTATTCGGATTTTGGTCGTATTTAGCTTATTTATATCAAATGCGTTGATCAGTTATATTGTTTTGTGTTTTGGTACAAGTTGTAATGTATTTGGGTAGATTATATATTGGTAGATACAGGCTTGTTATTTGTAGATTTTGTTTGGAACAATTCCAGAAAAAAATCTGAAAACCAGCTGCAATACAGCCTGCACACAAAAAGTGCAGACATTTTTCTGGGGAAAATGTGAAAGAAACATCGGGCATGCGTGGCCATTTGGTCAACAAGCTAAGTCATATACCTCGACGTCATGTCACCGGTGGATTATTTTTGGATTAATTAACTAACTAATTAATTAATTAATTAGTTAATTAAGTGTCGTCGGGGAAAACATTTGACGAGACAACGATATCGTTGACTGAAAACAGTGTGGGCCCGTCGTTGTCGCCGGGGAAAATAGCAGGGGATTGATTCCCCTCCGCCACTTCCCCCGCGTGCGCGGCGGCATGTCTTCGGGGATAGTGGTGATTGTTGTAGTGTCGGACCCTCCTTTTTCTCTTCTCTTGTTCAACCGGTCTCAACCAAAACCTCACGGGTTTCGGTTTTCATACTAACAAGTTCTTCACTTGTTAATAGCTATTAATTAGTTATAACATTTAACATTATAATTAATGACCATTTTAAATATTTCGTGAAACATACTAATAGACGATAAATATATTAATTATATTAATAAACGTATCTTTTATATGTACGCGTGTGCCCCCATAGACTCACATATTTCAAAGCATACTTATTTATGATATGTGAACATATCCCAACACGTTCAACGCATTTATAGGTTAACACATTATTTAAATTATGCTTCTCTGGTGGGTCAACCAGGTAAACATATAAAATTTAGCTATGGAATGGAACCAAAGTGTATTCACAATGGTTTAAACTCCCTAGAACGTTATATTTCAGACACTATATTATCATTCCAGTTATATAGTTTCTTAATCACATTTAATAAATGTCTTGCAAAATTCAAGAAAAAATGAGAAAAAAAAAATGCGTGTGGGGCAACCCGGCCTATTTTGATCAAAGCTGAACCTGTCAACCAACCAACCCACCCTTTCACACTTATTTTTCCATACCAGAAATGACTCACTGTTGTTCGCTTATTTACAAGAAAACCAATATTTCCTACTTGAGCCTTTATATTTCCTCTTTTCGCTTATTTACAAAGAAAACCAAGTATTATACTTAAAATATATTTGTATTTAATGGATCAAATATTCTAAAAATATTAAACACTAACTATATATTATGCTCAATTAGTAAGGGTGGAAAATCCTCGAATTCCTGTGAGGATCCCCGATTCCCGTTAGGGGGATGAGGGAAGAGATGGGGATGAGAGTGAGAAACGGGGATAAAAATGGTAGACATTTCCCGCTCCATTACCATCCTAATAAAAAAACAAAGTCTTGAATCCCCATTCGACGGTTTGATTAGAAGTTTCTTCCATCATCTAACCTTTCTTCATTCCAGATTAGTAAATTTCTTTTAATCATAGTAATTAAGAAAAACAATGTCTTGAATGCCCTTAATGCTTTCTTACTTCTTTCATCTTTCAAGAAATCCATAATGGTTTTTTTAGATGGCTTTTATTTGTGTCTTTGTTTATGTGTGTTTGAAGTTGTAAAT
>BQNB010179325.1:0-12784 GCA_026074375.1 Tanacetum coccineum | reverse complement strand
TCATTCATTCATTTGATTTATCTTAAGGTATGCTCATTTATCCACTTTACTTATCATACATTTCTTCACATATTAACATGATTTATTCATTCTTTATCATTCATTTAATGCATTTAACTTCATTCTTTATCATTCATTTAATACGTTTAACATCATTTAAGATTTCTAACGCAACTCTTCTTAAACATCTTTCATATACATCTTGTACTTAACCAAGTCATACTATTGCGTTATACTTTATTATGTCCTTTACATTATACAACTTATCATACTTGAACTTTTTATTAGTGATTCATATAAGCACTTACACTCAATACTATACTTCTTCATTAAACGACTTTTTCATAAGTCAAACATCTTCACATTACCTAGCTCATACTTACATACTTTCATTATTACTTATTAAAATGCAATCTTATGCATTTATCTTAACTCGAGCACTTCTTAAAATACATTACAATTAGACCTTTGAAAGTTTTATTATCATAAAGTAGACTTCATAAGATTTCCAACGATATAAGGAACTCGTTCTAACTCCTTATGGTTTGCATTTTACGGCGAAAACAAAATTTCAAAAAACTGCTGGCCCAACCAGCCAGGCGGCTGAGACAGCCAGCCGGGCGGCAGAGATGGCCAGCCGGGCGGCTCCCTGCACCTGGACATACACCATAACTTATTTTTGATGATTTGTTACGAAAAACTAACTTCCCGAACTTGATATTTCATAAAAATCTCCAAAATTCATTAAAACTACATAATACAACATTATTATAAACATTTGTGGTCTAATGACCCAAAAACATATATCTTACGGGGTTTGCCAAACACCCCGTTTGACCAGTTTCACTTAAAACACTTTAAGACATACATAACCATTATTCCATTTTAAAGACCTGGACTTGAACAACATTAACAAGACATTTGACATTATTCATTAATAACCGTTAAGACTCATGGGGGTTTAACTCGTTCAAGCTCGGTATCTACTACCACATTCATACGCATAGTACAACATTTCCATCAACCGAGCGTCCACATCTATACATTAATCCACACATTACCTTTTTCGTATTATACCTACAAAACATTACAACTTAAACATATAAGCTTTCGCGTAGTAAGTAAAAGACATAACAAACTATCATATCTCATTAAACACATTTGCATCATAACTTTTAATTCAATATTCATTCGTAAATACATCAACTCAACATACCTTGCTAGATTAATCAACTAGACTAATCATATCCTTTGCTAAGCACGCATTAGCTCCTAAGCTCCTCATACCTCCAAATGCATATCAACTATGCAACCCATAACTAGCTAGTATAATTAACTAGCCCCATTCTATACTTAGTCTAAATCATCTAATCCTTAGACTTTCCATACTTTTCATCAATACAAATCATAAAAACACATAACATACAATACAAGCATGATAACTCAATACAACATCTTGTTATAGTCTAATTACTTACCTTGAATCCAAGTTAAGTCTAACAATAATCTTCATCATTCTTCCAATGCTTTCCTAAGCCATAGTTATCATAACCTTGAACACATTAAAGGGATATTATAATATAAGTTTATACAACTCATTAACACACCCTTCATTAATCCTTAACATCATATGATCATATATTGATCATATGGTGAAAACCCCTAATTTCTCTTAAATCATTAAATTACTTAAACACACATTCAAAAACACCTTGATTCTTGCTTTAAAAACATAATTACCCAAAACCTCCAAATTGGGTACATAAACCCTAATTTAATAATTCATCAATTAACTTACAATTAGAGGATTACTTACTTATATGACATTAGTACTAGGGCTAAATCATTGATTGGGACTCCAATTCACCTTCATAATTGATCATCAACTAGTCTTGTGTTCTTCCCTATTTTTCTTTGTTCGACACACACAGAAACACCATCACACTTTTGGAATGTTTTGGATATGGAAATATCCAGATATTTTTGGGTACAAGTATTACCATTTGACAAGAATGGTCCCTCAACTCTTATTCTTTCTCTTTTGGCCACGTTAACTTATATACCATTTAACAAGTTTAGTCCTTAAGGTTTATTGCTCTTATATTTATGGGACATCATATTTTCTAAAACCATATTACATATACTTTAACTATTAGTTTGATTATCGGGTTTGACTAACCACTCACGTAACGTCTTCAAACTTATAAAGTCTTAGTCAAACTCATTCCATGGCATTATCGTAATTAAATACTTAAAAACTAGGTTTGGGGTGTTACACCACGGCTAGCATGAGTTTTATTGCCTCATTGAAAGAGGATAACATATCCCTATTTTATTCTCTAAGATCTTTGATTGAGTTGATCATATTTATTGTGTTTTTACAACAAAGAGAGTATCGATGCTCTATGTGATTTTGGCTTAGAGGATTCCCTATCTTGTCCCAAATCCTATCTTCCTCTATCCCTCTTATTAGAGAGGAGGGATCTCGATGTTATAGATCCTAGTTCTCACTTCCTTATTGGGAGTTTGAGGAACGATCACATTATCACCATTATCTTCTTCATCATTAAGGTGCAAGTCAACATCAAAGTCTGAGTCATTGTGTGAGTCTTCAAACGCTTTATCGTCAAGGACACTCTTTAGAGAGCTAACTTAGTTGTTCGGAAGCACTATTCTTTAGTAGTAGTGATGATAGTGATGATGATGGTGATTACATTTAATATCCCTTTATAGCGGTGAGATTTAAGTTTGGCATAAGATTTAGATTTCAATAGTAGTTCATGGGTGATTAGACATAATACCTTTGATTCCTTAAAGTTTAAGGTAGTTATGCCTTTTGTAAGGAAAGTACTCTATTGAGAAGATAACTATGCCTTGGTGATTTGAGATTTTAGTTGAGATTTAATTAGGGTTTGGTTAAAATTTAATGACCAAGTTACACAATCTAGTTCCTAAAATTATATATGTATGCACCATATTGTTCATGCATGATAATTCTATTGTAGTTTGTTGTGTAGAGATCCTTAGTCACCATTTTGGATTTTCAGAATTGATAACTCTATTTTTATTGTATAACAAGAAAAATACTTAAGATCTTGGATGAGTGGTCCAAGTTATCAAGCCTACTTCAATATGTATTTTAATCCTTTTTGGATATGTTACACATATTAGACAAATAATACATTTTACAATAGCAAGTGTGTTGCTAAGTATAATATCTCAGACTTATGGTCGATGTGTTGTGTCAACAATGATAATATTAACTACCATGGTGTATGGTGAATTAATTTCATGGTTTCTCAGATGAGATAACCAAATTATCATGTTTATTAATTGTGTATTTTAGTTTGTTATGCAACACCATACCGAATTCAATTTCAAAAGAATTATCTTTAACTACATGAGTAGTTTGTATGTTTGCATAATGTTCTTCTCTTTTCTTTTCTATTCTAATACACATAGCATGCAATCAATCACACAAAATGAACAAGTTGACACAAATACGACATTTTCAACACAAGGGTAAGTTGTGATCTGAATGGATTTTGTCACTAAATTTGTCTATCTAATCTTTCATGTCTATTATAAGGAATAGAACATGAAATATAGTGAATAAGTCGATTTGACACATTTAAATATGTGAGGAGATAATTATTACAATATTGACAAGATGTAGATCAAATTTCTTGTTCATAGCACATAGGTTTGACATGTTGAATACGAGATAATGTCAACCATAGTTTAAATAATGCATTGACATTTATCCTTCATCTTGTTACAACAACAATGTTGCGTACTTCCGTGCCTTTCACATAAGTCCTAGCACATAACACATAAGCTCTAAAAGCACAAAAATCTCTAAAAGGGTATGCAAACGACCTATAGACTTCTATTGTTACTTTTGACCCCTTACACTCTCAAATTAATATCCTATGGTGCATGTCAACCATGAACAACCTTAACTAGACTCATGCAATTTAGACTTTGAAAAATGTCATGCGAAAATCCTAAGCCTGTTTAGTTTTAGACCTAAGTGTTCTCTCATTCAACTCGCCAATTACTTGTTCTATTGGGTGACCTCTAGCTTCTTTGACACTTTTAAGATAGCCTTCATCCGAAACATTAACTTGAAATGACGGTGACCCATTGAGATCTTGAACTATGGGTTCATTGATCTTATCAACTTCTACTAAAGAAGATGACTTGGGTTCGGGCAATCTCTCATAAAAGGTCACATTGAGATATTCCTCAATTCTCATTGTTTTCTTGTTAAGCACTATGTATGCTTTACTAGTTTGAGAGTGTCCTAAAAATACACCTTCGTACGACTTTGGGTCAAACTTGGTAAGATATACCTCAGTGTCAAGTATAAATACTTTACAACCAAAGAACCTAAAGTAATCTAATGGCCGGTTCTTATTTCTAAGGATTTCATAGGGTGTTTTATTAATGAATTTTCTAATATAAACCCTATTAAATATGTAAGTTGCCGTATCTAATGCATGACACCAAAACTTTTGTGGAATGGATTGCTCGTCTAACATAGCACGACTCATCTTTCTTAACTTGCGATGTGTTCTTTCAACAATCTCACTAATTAATAGAAAGAATATTGACAAAATATTAGATCAACTTGGTGCTAATATGATTCTTCTTTCTTTCGCTTCAGATCTCCTAAAACAGTATCCTGATATCCACTCCAGTGGAAACGCGTGAGTCAATCCAAAAGGCAAAATTACATGGGGCGGTAGAAGGGGAAGAAACTCCCAAAGTTTTTCAATGGCATGATTAACAGAAAACGCGCCAACTTACGGTTAAAGGTGTCCATGATTGATGGAGAATGGGTGATGAACCTAGTAAAGTGGGAAAGATGATTCGTGATTATTTGCTTCTCGTTTCTGTGATCAGGAATCCGTCATGGTGTCATCAATTTTAATTTTCCTAACCGTCTTAAATATTGAGATCATCGGGGGATTGGAGGCTCTATTTCTAGAGATAGATTCGTAGGCTGATTGGGATTGTGTTGAAAAATAAATCTCCCTAGCCGAACTACGGTTTTACCCTTTGAATTCTTTCGCAAATTCTGGAATATCCGTTGGTCCTGATCTTGCCTTTAGACTGTGAGTGGATCTTTCATTATCACATCCACTCCTCTTTCCCTGTTGGATGTAATTGCTTTCTTTTATTGCCCCTCATCCCGAAAACATTGAATCCCAAATCAGTTGGTGAGTACAGGACCTATTAGCTGATTGGATATCTATAAAATTGTTACGAAAGATTCTTGCCAATCGTCTTTCTATAACGGTCATCGCCGATATTATTTTCGAACGTACAAACAAAACTTTCTCCTAACCGTCACAAATTTTGGATGGCCCCCTTTTTTTATCCATTCACAGCTCCTTGCTCGATCCATCATAAAAAACAAAGTGCTATGGTTTTTTTAAGATCGACTTTGCTAAAGCGATGATTCTATCCGGTGGGATTATTTATGTGATTTCTTAAATCGTTTTGGTTCGATGTTTAAGAGTGTGATCGTGGATTCCGAGTATCTTAAATTCCTAGTATGGCTTCCATTCTTGTTAATGGGAGTCCTTTACTAAAGAGTTTCTGTTTCAAAGGGGGCTTGAAACAAGGGGATCCGTTGGCTCCTTATTAATTTAATTATTATCAAGAGTCTTTACAGTTATCTTTCTCTCGTGTATCGAAGCAGTCATTTTTACAGGTATTAAGAATTGACGTCTTCCAACGACTCTTTCCCCATTTGTTTTATGCGATGATGCAGTTTATATCGGCGAATGGTCTCGTGGTAATTTCGACTGTATCAGCACACTCTTCTTGTTTCTCTTAATTATCCGCCTCTCTCCATTAATCTAAGAAAAGCCAACTCCTTGGTGTTTGGTATACCGGAATCTCAGGTTTTAGAGGCTGCAACAATTATTGGTTGTTCGGATTCTTCATACGCCTTTTAAATACTTGGTATCATGGTAGGCGAAAACATGTCTTCGATTAGAGCATGGGACGAAACTGTTAATAAGCTCAAGATAGTCTATCATTCTTGGAAGCCAAACTCTTTCCTATTGGAGGTCGTCTTACACTCCTCCAAGTCGGTTTCTCGGATCCACACCTATTTATAATAGGTCTCTCTTTAAGGTCCCAAGGGAGGCGGTTCTCCAATCCATAGTAATCTAATCGTCGAATAAATTCAATTTTAATTCGTGAGGCTAGAAAAAGAATGTGCATTGGTTAGCCTAGGTACTAAGGTACTAGCGTCCAAAAGTAATGGAGGTCTATGAGTCTCAAGTTTTTATGCTCTAAATATGGCCTTTTTTTTAAGTGGATTTGGCGCTTTTCTGCTCGCGATCAATCGTTGTGGCCAGGTCATATCATTGCTTTACACCGGCTCCAACACAAGTTACTCTTTCTGCCTTCCTATTCTTCCGCTGTGGAGTTCTATTGTATTAAAGAATGTAACGCCCTTTAAGATCTCAAGGGGTTATGGACCTAATCTCTCAATTGTAAAATCAGAGTTGGTACGAGTAATGACTACAAGTTTCTGTCATGATCAATGTGTTAGGATGATTCTTGTCTTCTTCGGTTAAGCTACCCACGTCTATTTGCTCTCGAAAATAACTAATGTATGTTTCGGTGGCCGCTAAATGAGCGCTCACTTTTGTATTCGTCTCTCCTGTCGTGACGTAAAGGTGGGGAAGAAATCTGCACAACTTTCTCGATTCTGATCTTCTCGATAACAGTGGTGCTTTCCTAACATGGGGGATCTCGTTCTAGACCTTAAAGGTGACGTGCTTTTTTGTGCAAAAGATGTTCGTAGGTTGCTTGACGATATGCTCTTGCCTAATTCTGATGTTCCCCCCCCCCCCCGTCTAGATGGGTTAAGCAGATCCCACAAGGTTAATGTTTTTGGCGTGAAGATCACCTATGGATCGACATCCTACTCTGGTTAATTTGCAACGCGATGGAGTTTTCAGGTTTCCCCTTAATTCTTGTCCTATTTTCTGTGAGGCCCTCGCGAATCGTCGATCAAATTGCTGATTTTGTGTTGCGACTTGGCAAAAAGATATTCTCGGTCTATGTGTAAATTGTGGGTCTTGGTTAGAACGCCTATTGATTTTATCGATCTTGGTTATATTGGTTTAATTTGGTTCACTTCATTCAAGTTCAAAACAGGTGCTGGAAAGGAGTGTTTAAACACTTCCTGGTGGAGTATCTGGTCAATAGAAACCAACTGTCCACTTTTAGGATAGCCTTCTTCTGAAACATTAACTTGTAATGATGGCAACCCATTGAGATCTTAAACTATAGGTTCATTGATCCTATCATCTTCTACCAAAGGAGATGACTTGGGCTCGGGAAAGCTCTCATAAAAGGTAACATTGAGAGATTCCTCAATTCTCATTGTTTTCTTGTTAAGCACTATGTATGCTTTACTAGTTTGAGAGTGTCCTAAAAATACACCTTCGTACGACTTTGGGTCAAACTTGGTAAGATATACCTCAGTGTCAAGTATAAATACTTTACAACCAAAGAACCTAAAGTAATCTAATGGCCGGTTCTTATTTCTAAGGATTTCATAGGGTGTTTTATTAATGAATTTTCTAATATAAACCCTATTAATGGTGTATGCTTTCGTATTTATTGCATGACACCAAAAATTTTGTGGAATGGATTGCTCATCTAACATAGCACAACTCATATTTCTTAACTTGCGATGTGCTCTTTCAACAATCTTACTCGACTGAGAAGTGAACGGGAATGGTCCCTCAAGTCTTATTCTTTCTTTTTTGGCCACGTTAACTTATATAACACATTTACCATTTAACAATTTTAGTCCTTAAGGTTTATTGCTCTTATATTTGTGGCACATCATATTTTCTAAAACCATATTACATATAATTTAACCATTAGTTTGATTATCGGGTTTGACTAACTAATCACGTAACGTTTTCAAACTTATAAAGTCTTAGTCAAACTCATTTTATGGCATTATCGTAATTAGATACTTAAAAACCGAGTTTGGGGTGTTACAAATCTACTCCCCTTATTTAGATTTCCTCCTCGAAATCTCTTCGTCTAATATTAACCATAACTTCTCATTTCATTTTAACATTTTCATGCATATACTCAACTAGTTGCATCAAACTATATGGTTTTGCAACTCCAGCCCCCTCTAATTATCCTTAACTCATTATACTTCACGTTCATTTCTAATTCATTTACATTTTTTCTAATGATAAGCGTCATATATGTGATATTCATAATTCCTATTCTGTCATTTTAGTAACTTTTTCTCTATACCATTACATTCCTATTTATTTCCTTTCTTAATTTTTTCATCACGAACTACATGTCACATGAGAAATTGCATTATCTTGACTTATCATAAGTCAACATTAGCTAATACTTTTTTATTTACTGTAAACATCTTGACATTTACTTTTATCATTTTCATTATAACACTTTTCTTTCATTACTTCTTTTCAGTTACTCTTCTTCAAGGACTATAAGTCACTTGAGAAAACTCAATACTTTTGCCTTTGAAACTTCAAACTTATATCTTTTGACCTACACTCTTAACGTCTTAAACTTAGCTTTCTCTCTCTAAAGTCTCTAGTAAAGGTCACACTTAAATTCTTATTTCACCTATCTTATTTTCTACGACTTCTAACTAATCTTAGACTTTCATCTTACTTCTTGATTTCCTCTTATGCTATTCCAAGAACACATAAGCCCACTCGTCCATAAATCTTTATTTACATTGAGAAGCATCCCAATCGATACAAATAAGGAAGTATAAACTTATGGTTCGGTGATTCACAATTTCTTTATTTAAATGAAGAGGTGTCCCAATCCAATTAAATTATGAGATTATAAACCATCCTACTTATACACTTTCGACATAACATTCATACATCCTTAAGTTTTCATACTTTCCATTAATCACATATCAAATACTCATTCATTTTTAATATAATCTTTTGTAGCCTTGGATCCAATCTTATTAACTTTTCCTGAAGGAAACTTGGCTCTTTTCCCATAGGGAGTCGCCCATTATCCATACCCTTGCGATATCATTAACATTGTTAGGCTATCCCGAAGGATACCATCACATTAGGCTATCCCAAAGGATACCATTACACTAGGCTATCCCGAAGGATACCATTACATTAATCATTGGATCCAAGCTAAATTTAAATTTATCATTCTATATCCCTTTTTGTCATTTACGTACTTTTCTAACCATATACTTTTTCATTTCCGTTATTATTGCCTTAAGAAATTCTACTTCACACTTTATCATCTTACTTTCTATTCCACAAGATCCAAATCATGTATTACATATACATGTACATTTTCACCTTTATTATATCACTCTCTTATATTACATATGCATATGCATCTCTTATTTTCTTGTCAACTCTACGTTGAACTCGTGATCAACTTTTATACCAATCTATCCTTTATTTCATTAAACTCTTTCATGTATATAAACCTCATTCTTCATCATTCATTCATTTGATTTATCTTAAGGTATGCTCATTTATCCACTTTACTTATCATATATTTCTTCACATATTAACATGATTTATTCATTCTTTATCATTCATTTAATGCATTTAGCTTCATTCTTTATCATTCATTTAACACGTTTAACATCATTTAAGATTTCTAACGTAACTCTTCTTAAACATCTTTCATATACATCTCGTACTTAACCAAGTCATACTATTGCGTTATACTTTATCATGTCCTTTACATTATACAACTTATCATACTTGAACTTTTTATTAGTGATTCATATAAGCACTTACACTCAATACAATACTTCTTCATTAAACGACTTTTTCATAAGTCAAACATCTTCACATTATCTAGCTCATACTTACATACTTTCATTATTACTTATTAAAATGCAATCTTATGCATTTATCTTAACTCGAGCACTTCTTAACTCATACCATCGTATACATCTTATGTTACTAATATATTTAAATAATCTACCATAGACTTTACTTTACATTACATAAACATATACTTCTATACTTAACACTTTTCCAATTAGTGCTTCATATTCTTAGCCACATTTACAATCCCTTAAGTCTATGGAAAAATAACATATACTAAATTATATAATCATTCTATGTCCATACATTATCATTCCATTTGTCGCAAGCACGTAACTACCTTATAACAAAGGCATTCGAATTCTTCACTACTTATACTTACGGCATACGCATCTATGAGTGTTCTAAGTTTAGGCAACCTATAGTGAAAACCTACTTCTCTTAGACGAAGCTCTGATACCAAGTGGAAATGACCCTTTCCAGACTCAAAGATTGACCGAAAATTAAAAACTTTAATCAAACGCTTGACCGAGAATGACCGTGTGTCATTCCTTAATATAATTTTTAAAATACATTACAATTAGACCTTTGAAAGTTTTATTATCATAAAGTAGACTTCATAAGATTTCCAACGTTATAAGGAACTCGTTCTAACTCCTTATGGTTTGCATTTTACGGCGAAAACAAAATTTTAAAAAACTGCAGGCCCAACCAGCCAGGCGGCTGAGACAGCCAGCCGGGCGGCGGAAATGGCCCGCCGGGCGGCTCCCTACACCTGGACATACACCATAACTTATTTTTGATGATTTGTTACGAAAAACTAACTTCCCGAACTTGATATTTCATAAAAATCTCTAGAATTCATTAAAACTACATAATACAACATTATTATAAACATTTGTGGTTTAATGACCCAAAAACATATATCTTACGGGGTTTGCCAAACACCCCGTTTGACCCGTTTCACTTAAAACACTTTAAGACATACATAACCATTATTCCATTTTAAAGACCTGGACTTGAACAACATTAACAAGACATTTGACATTATTCATTAATAAACGTTAAGACTCATGGGGGTTCAACTCGTTCAAGCTTGGTATCTACTACCACATTCATACGCATAGTACAACATTTCCATCAACCGAGCGTCCACATCAATACATTAATCCACACATTACCTTCTTTGTATTATACCTACAAAACATTACAACTTAAACACATAAGCTTTCGCGTAGTATGTAAAAGACATAAAAAGTTATTATATATCATTGAACTCATTTGCATCATAACTTTTAATTCATCATTCATTCGTAAACAAATCAACTCAACATACCTTGCTAGATTAATCAACTAGACTAATCATATCCTTTGCTAAGCACACATTAGCTCCTAAGCTCCTCATACCTCCAAATGCATATCAACTATGCAACCCATAACTAGCTAGTATAATTAACTAGCCCCGTTCTATACTTAGTCTAAATCATCTAATCCTTAGACTTTCCATACTTTTCATCAATACAAATCATAAAAACACATAGCATACAATACAAGCATGATAACTCAATACAACATCTTGTTATAGTCTAATTACTTACCTTGAATCCAAGCTAAGTCTAACAATAATCTTCATCATTCTTCCAATGCTTTCCTGAGCCATAGTCATCATAACCTTGAACACATTAAAGGGATATTATAATATAAGTTTATACAACTCATTAACACATCCTTCATTAATCCTTCACATCATATGATCATATATTGATCATATGATGAAAACCCTCAATTTCTCTTAAATCATTAAATTACTTTAACACACATTCAAAAACACCTTGATTTTTGCTTTAAAAACATAATTACCCAAAACCTCCAAATTGGGTACATAAACCATAATTTAATAATTCATCAATTAACTTACAATTAGAGGATTACTTACTTGTATGACATTATTACTAGGGCTAATTAGTTGATTGGGACCTCAATTCACCTTCATAATTGATCATCAACTAGTCTTGTGTTCTTCCCTATTTTTGTTTGTTCGACACACACAAAAACACCATCACACTTCTGGAATGTTTTGGATAGTATGGAAATATCCAGATATTTTTTGGTACAAGTATTACCATTTGACAAGAATGGTCCCTCAACTCTTATTCTTTCTCTTTTGGCCACGTTAACTTATATACCATTTAATAATTTTAGTCCTTAAGGTTTATTGCTTTTATATTTGTGGCACATCATATTTTCTAAAACCATATTACATATACTTTAACCATTAGTTTGATTATCAGGTTTAACTAACCAATCACGTAACGTCTTCAAACTTATAAAGTCTTAGTCAAACTCGTTCCATGGCATTATCGTAATTAAATACTAAAAAATTGGGTTTGGGGTGTTACACCACGGCTAGCATGAGTTTTATTGCCTCATTGAAAGAGGATAACATATCCTTATTTTATTCTCTAAGATCTTTGATTGAGTTGATCATATTTATTGTGTTTTCACAACAAAGAGAGTATCGATGCTCAATGTGATTTTGGCTTAGGGGATTCCCTATCTTGTCCCAAATCCTATCTTCCTCTATCCCTCTTATTAAAGAGGGGGGATCTCGATGTTATAGATACTAGTTCTCACTTTCTCACTGGGAGTTTGAGGAACGATCACATTATCACCATTATCTTCTTCATCATTAAGGTGCAAGTCAACATCAAATTATGAGTCATTGTGTGAGTCTTCAAACACTTTATCGTCTAGGACACTCTTTGGAGAGCTAACTTGGTTGTCCGGAAGCACTATTCTTTAGTAGTGGTGATGATAGTGATGATGATTGTGATTACATTTAATATCCCTTTATAGCGGTGAGATTTGAGTTAGGCATAAGATTTAGATTTCACTAGTAGTTCATGGGTGATTAGACATAGTAC
>BQNB010179324.1:1950-12784 GCA_026074375.1 Tanacetum coccineum | reverse complement strand
CATTGCACACCCTACCTTAGTGCCATAGTTGTCGTTATTGGCAGCGTTATTCGGGTGTATTCGCATATGTTTTAGTAGCTTACTCAGGGCCGTCCCGTGGATTTTGAAGGCCCTGTGCAACAATCGAAAGTAGGGCCTTAAAATTCGAAAACTTAATTGTACATATAACTAACTTAATTAGACCATATATCATAGTTAGATGTTTGCATACTTCATAGCACGTTTATGCATTTCTTACTCGTATTTGACATTGAGCTTTTTTTCAAAACTACAAAAAGATGGTTGTCTCGTAAAATTTATGTCAATGACAGGCCTTCGAACACGAAACAAGAGAAATGAAAAATAAATTTGTGTACCAAATAAATAAATAAAATATACGGAGTAATTTTCTTAAAGCAACTATGACCTTCAAATGACTCAAAAGTCAAAACTAAAGGGTTAATTTTTAAAACAATTTTCGTAGTACTTGTAAGTTGTAAAAACGTATATAAGCAAATATAAAAATTGTTTTCTAAATAGGGACTCAAACTGTTAGTTTTGAAAACACATTAAACCTTTTTATAAATAAAAGGAAAAAAAAGGGACAAAGATGCACAACCTATAAAGTTTAGGCGGCTAAATGCAAATAACTAAAAAGTATCATCTTCCCCCCGAATTCCCTGTTTCAATTCATTCAGAAAATACTTAATGGTAGTTTATTTTCAACTTATTTTCTTGTTTAAACCTATCTTTTTTTTATGGTTTTAAGCACATTATATCCAATTGCATGCTGGAAATCCAATAAAATGAGGCCCTATGTTTATAATCGTGGTGCCCTTAAAAAATTTGAGGCCCTGTTCCGTCGAACACCTTGCACATGCCGAAATCCGGCCCTGACTGTTGGATTTACACACAATCCGAGTCACGCAATTACACAAGATAATTACAATAGAGATTTGATACTTAGAAGAAGAGAGGAGAGATCACTAAATAACAATTCGTTTCTTGGCGAATACGAATGTTCTTCTGTTGCACTTGATAAAGATGAGAAGAAGAGATTGGATCACTTGAAACAATATCAGACAATGTTAGTGATCAAGAGATTTAGTGAGAGAAAAAAGGTTTTTAGACAGAGAAAGAAGACTGGAAAAATTCGTGCAAAGAGATGTGTTTTTCTGCCAGAAATAGTGCAGTATTTATAGACAGGATTTTCAACGGCTAGCTAGCGGCGGTCCCAGATATATGTGGACCTATAAGGGGGCCGCCACTATACTACGCTCCTGTTTTTGTCTTTTTGTGGGAAGGTTGTATCTTTAACTAAATTACAGTTTTGCCCTTTTATATACATATATTTACTAAATTTATATACAAATCGAGTCGATCCGAGCTTGATATGCTAAGTATTCGTCAAGTTCGAGCCTTAAATAAGGAAATAATCGAGCTCGAGTCGAGCTTCGAGCTTGACTTTATATAATGAGTCGAGCTCGAGCTTGGTAGTTTTTGATGGTGCATTTGGTGGAGAAGGAGAAGAGGATGTTGTTATGGGAGAAGGTGTGGTGGTGACATCTTCATCACTAGAAATGTTAACAAATAGTTGTCTAGGTGGGATTATGGTTAGTTTGATTTTCTTGGAAAGGTTAGAGGAGGAAGCTTGAGTGGAATCCATGGTAGGAGGGTTTGAAGAAGATGAAGATGATAAGAAGAGTGGGAAGGATGGCTTATTTAATTAGGAAGCATAGGATTGAAGAGGTAAAGCATGAGGATTAAGAAAATAGATTCCAAAAGTGGTTTAGCAAAATGCAGAAAGTATAGCTGTGTCTAGTGGAGAGGATAGTCAACTGCACAGAAAATCAGGTGGTCACAGTAAAATTCCCGTGACTCTGATGGCGGTCCCATAATTATATGGCGGTCCCAGATATATTTGGGGGCCGCCCAGTATTTATGGGGGCCGTTTTCTGGAGAAGCATAATTTTTCCATTTTTTCAAATTTTTGTAAAACATGTACAGAAAAAGTTTTCTAAAGACACCCTTTTGCTGTCAATCCTATTTCACCATGAATCATCTAATTTCTAAGAATCAAATTCCCTAAATTAGCTATCCTAAATTCAATTAAAGAAGCACATATAGGAATATTAGCTAAGAGATAATCATGCATAATATAAGTAACCATAGTGTATCAAGGTGCATGCAAGCAAGTGTTTAGGATGATAAAATGGAATGATCATCCAAGGCAAGTTATATTGCCCGTACTTCGTACTAAGTTACTACTAAATAGCATAATTTTAAGCATCCAAGCATAATAAAGTAGTAAATATAATTAATATTGTCATATAGCAATTTTCTAAATTGCTCACTTCTTCATGTTTCTCCATAAGTTCCTAAGGCCTTTCCCGATTGACCTTAATCCACCACGTTGCTCATCTCGTAACTGAACTTGACGATTGATGATTTTGGTTTAGCGGGTGTAAAATGGTTCCATGTCAGGGTCAATGTTTGGTGGGGTTTGAAAGACTCGAGGAACTTCATTTGTTAAAATTTCACGAGTGAGAATTTGATAGTCTTGAACATCAATTTTTTGCCTATGACGGGGGCGAGTGACTTGACCTTCTCGATCATTTCGAATATACGAAATGATGTCGTCAGGAGAAGGAGGGTTGGTTTGGTATGGACCATCCCTAGGAACACCATATGCCAACTCGTCAAGTGACCACTTGTCGGTAAAGACACAAGCACCCTCACTAGGTATGTCAAAAATTTGAGCAAATTCTTCATGAGTGTAAGAAAAGAATTGATTTTGAATTACAAATTCGATTAACATTTGACCTTCGTCGGTATAGTTTATTTGATATTGACTATAAAATTCAAGTATGAAGCGAGGACAAATTTGGTCATTGATTTCAAGAAGACACTAAAACTCAAGAAAACTAAACAAAGACCGAACATAGCGTAGATCCGCAAAGTCCTCAAAAACCACCCGACCCTCATGAATGTAGCTACTTTCAAGGTTTATTAGTCTTTCTTTTATGGGTGCACGGTATTTATGTGAAATTATTGGGATGTAGTGTCTTGTATTTTTATGGTCTTCAAATGATTTGCGAGGCATGATTACCTAGAAAGAAAGTATTGAAGTCACATTTTGTTATCATTTACTTGTAGTATTGTATGGACATTGTTTCTAGTGTGTGCCTAAATGTGACAAATGTGGAATAACGATTAACTCGTCCTAAAAATAAAATCCTAAGAGTTAACCCAAACGCTCCTTAATTTGATTTCGCTCATCCAAACATGTCGAAAAATACATATGAATTATGTATCTCGACCTTTGTTCATGAGATCATTATGCATGTGTTTAAAAACGTTTTTAAGTTGTATTAACAATGCATAACAACAATTTTATTATGTTCCTAACGTAAGTGATTTGAAAATAAAATTGGGGTTTTTGGTTCGAAATCAATTTTTTGACAAACTTACTAGTGCATGTAAATCCTATGTCTAAGGGAAGCATATTAGTTATACATTATATCCTATTAGTTCTAATTGTACAAAATTGAAAGAAAAATGAAAAATCTCCAATTTTAATTTTTGTGTTCATCATGAATCCTAGACTCAAATTGAAAGAAAATAGATGAAATGACTTACAATTAATGATCTTTGTGATGTTAGAAATGATTATTAGTGATGATTTGATCTTCAATTAGTGTTTTGGTGGTTGATTTTGAGTTATGATGGTTTTGGTTTCGTGTTCGTCGCACCAGCAGGAAGAAGGGGGTATTTTTGATTTTCAATTTTGAAAATTTTGATTAAGTGTGAAAATTTGGTGTCTGCTGGTGGCGGTCCCATATCGATTAGGGGGCCGCCTAAAAATGGTTTAGGGCCGCCTAAGATGTGGGGGTTTCCCGTATTATAGATTTTTTTGGACTTTTAAATTTTGACACGAATTTACCCACATTACCACGAATATACCGGAAGATATGACTAATTAATTTACATTCACGAATTAAAAATATTTAACAAGCCTTCGGATGAAGGAGCGAGTATATTGACAACACGGAAAGAACTGAACTAGAATCAAGATAGAAGAAATGAGAAGCGGACAAATCAGACAACGATTTTAATGAACGTGTTTCTCATTCCTAAACCAAGACGAAGATAATTAAATGATTCACGTTTAAAGGGTTTCGTAAGAATGTCGGCGATGTTGTCGACGGACGATACTTTTTCGATAGAGATATGTCCTTTCTGGACAATATCACGAAGAAAGTGGTGAATAATTTCGATATGTTTGGTTCGAGAGTGTTGCACCGGGTTTTTGCTAAGGTCAGTCGCGCCTTTATTGTCGCACATGATCGGGACATCGTCTGGAGCAAACGTTGTGTCGATAAGAGCTTGTTTCCTGCCATAGTGCTTGTTGCATGCCTTTCCGTGCTTACGTATTCGACTTCGGTAGTGGAATTTAGCAAGAGCGGTTTGTTACTTTCTTCGAGAACCAAGAATGTCAACAACAGCCCATGAACTACAAAATACCCGCTAGAGCGTTTTTTTCGGTCCACACAATCACATCGTATGAATCCAGAATCGGCATATACTACTGTTTCTATGCCGGTCCCCTTAGGATACCATAATCTTAAGTGCGTAGTGCCTTTAATGTATCGGAAGATATGCTTAACCGCTTCAAGATGAGAGGTTTTAGGATCCTCTTGGAAGCGGGCACAAAGGCAGACACGACACATAGGTATAATAGACTACCTATCATGCCTCGATACTTGGTAATATCTACCGACTCACATTGTTTGTCTTTTGTGAGTTTAGTATCAGAAGGACATGGGGGATTTTTCATTGGTTAGAAACTCTAACAAAACCACAAATTACGTAAAGCAATTCTTTAATATAATTTAGATTGAATAAAAGAAACATACAAATCTCCATTTGTTTTATTGTGATCCAAGGAAGAAGTTAAGTTCCCCCATCATGCTCATCTCGAACTCGTCATGCATGATTTTAGCAAATTCATCACACGTGTCTTGACAAGTCGAGCCGAATATAATATCGTCGACAAATAATTGAATAATGATGAGGTTTGAACTTTTCTTCTTGGTAAAAAGTGTGTTATCTACCATTCTCATTTTGTATTCATGTTTAATAAGAAAAGCTTTTAATCTATCATACTAAGCTTTGGGTGCTTGTTTGAGCCGTATAAAAGGCTTTATCTTAAGGTAATAAACATGATCCGGTTAGAAGAATAATCATAAACATACCTAGAAAGAGCAGGCAAGTTGTTTTTAGCCGAGAAGGGATGGATAACACTAGAAAGAGAAGAGAACATATATTGAATGTGAGAAAAATGGCAACCAACCACCTCTGCCAAGGCATGGAGAGTGTTAATATCCTTACAAGGAACAAGTGGCATGGGCCTTGCCACTTGCATGGGTTTATCCCATACAGGCCTTTGCTAACTAACTATGTAAGTTTCCAAAAATTACCTAACGAGCTAACGACTGTTATCTATGGAAGCGACCGACACTTTCATAGGAATTTCGTATTCCTAACAATCTCCCCCTAAGGGAGGTCGCTCCATTTTACAAAAACTTAAACCTAGCATACTATGCTTTATCTTTAGTCTTGAGCTCGTTTAACTTCAATCATTAACTTGTGATTTGATGTAGTGATCATAGACTTTAGGTGTACTTGAGCTTGTTCCTACAGCTGTCTTGAATGTGATCTTGAATGACTTGAATCATCAAAACCAAGCATAAGCCTTTTTCGGCATCTTGCCTTGGCCATCTAGTGAAACTTAACTCTGTACGCGACATGCTCATCTAACCTTTTTTTTTTTTTTTTCTTTTTTTTTTTTTATTCCCTACCACAGGGGGGGGGGGGGGGGGGGGGGGGCGGGGGGGGGGGGGGGGGGGGGGGGGGGGGGGGTTTTGGGGGGTGCTCCCCTTTTTTTTTATTACCCCCCCCCCTCCCCCCTTTCCCCCCCCCCCCCCCCGTTTTTCCCCCCCCCCCTTTTTTTTTTTTTTTTTTTTTTTTTTTTTTTTTTTATTTTTTTTTTTTTTTTTTTTTTTTTTTTTTTTTTTTTTTTTTGTGTTTTTATTGTTTTTTTTTTTTTTTTTTTTTTTATTTTTTTTTTTTTTTTTTTATTTTTTTTTTTTTTATTTTTTTTTTTTGTATTTTTTTTTTGTTTTTTTTTCCCCTTTTTTTTTTTTTTGTTCCCCTTTCGTAGTTTGTTTGACTTGGAAAGCTTTTCTTTCTTAAAATTCTTTAACTTTAACACTTCGTCACTTTGAGAAAGACGTTCGGTATCAGAGTGACAGAAACTTCTTTGAAATTCTTTCACTTTAATACTTTGTCACTTCAAGAAAGACGTACGGTATCAGAGTAGCGGAAGTCTTGAAACATGTGCTTGAGCTTTCATGATGTCTTTATGTTTGTCGGTCGGGTATGAGCATGTGGTTATGAATCTTGTGAGTCGGCTGGAATCAGGTACCTTCACCTCCATCTTTAAGTATTTTGCATTAAAATAGTTAGCAATAAAGCAGGGGGCGAATATGGCTTTTTCATTCGCCCGTGTTTGGTTGGAGTAACCTTCGAATCTGTGAGGATCGACCTGTGATCAGGTACATTCAATTTAAGAAGAATCTCCTTGACAGGATTTCCAGCTGAAGTTTCAAATCTTTCTAACACATGTGTATCAGATTCATCAAACTCAGCATGTTCTCATTATAGGAACGTCTCAAAGCAGACAGCACGATAAGAGTGAACCAGTGAGTTACTATCTCACCGATTAAAATAAAAAATTGATTTAAAAATCAATTGACGTATCACTTTGCTAAAGTGGTTTTGTGACACATTTAGAGTGTTAATCATTTCAAAATTCATCATCAATCGTCAATTCATAACCTGAAACAAGTTTGATTATTATCGAATCGCACCATCGTTTCTTTCCAATTGTCACAAGTTTGATTCATATAACCATGAGCTTGTTTGATGTTGGCTCAAGCAGGATTTCCATCTTCACAGTGAATTATATCACTCGGATGTTCTGGCAAAATCATAAGGATAATGCGTAGGAATCTTAGTATATTTCTCGTTATTTACATTGTGTGAGATAGCAAGTATAATTTTGACAAGTGTCCTAATGAGATTTACAGATGATCTCTTTTGGCTCTAGACTCAATTGTGCACTTTACTTTTAGTGATCGGAGGCTGGAGCAGACTTCCACCTTTTCAATATCAACTAACTCGGAGTGAGAAAGTTGATAGAAATGCGTGTAATCTCTATGAGAAATGAAACAAGAGTCTGTTGAGAGACCTTGAGTGGCTAGGGAGGGTTGTGCATAGCGTCACTGGGTCCATGATTGTCTTCAATGTCAGACAACACCTTAGTGTTTCTGACAGATTATGTATTGACCCGGTTTCTGCCTAAGTGTATGGAGGGCTTCTTTCTTTACACCCTTTATCCTTACATTTCTTTTTCATTCTTCAACCCCTTCAATGCTTACCGAGACTTCATAACTAACACCTTGTTGGGTTTGTTCTAGTGTTAGCTCCATCTCAGTCGGCACTTTTCCCGATTCTCACTTTTTCTCCTTTTGTATCATACCTAAGGACTTCTACACTAACTAGTGGATATCCCTGGGTAGATCCCTCCGGTTCTGGCTGGATCATGAGATTTTTAATACCTATGCCTAACCACCTTAAAAACTCCATAAATTTAAGTACATGGTCGGTCTTTTAGGTATTCCATCACGATCAGAACCAAAATCATTGAAAAGTTCAATCAAAGTGTTTGATATAAATATCAAAAGATTTACACTTTGAGAGTTTTTCATCATCACTAAAAGCTCCCCCTTAACATGTGCATTGTTATCATAGTACATGCTAAGTGTGGAGTGCATTGAGTCCATTTTATATGATCACATCTTTCAATACAAGTTAGATCCAGTTTAATCATATTTTCTCCCCTTATCCAAAATATTAATCCCTTGATATTTTGGATATCAATTGATTAAACTTTCAGGGACAAAATGTTACAAACTATTTATAAGGAACATTTTAATGCTCCTCCTCAATTTATGAGGGTATATAAGACAGTGTTGAGTACAATAATTTGAAATTTTTTTGAATTTACTAAGAAATTCTTGAAAATTTTGTACTCGAGCACTCCTTGATATCACCATAAAGTCTACACTACATATATATAAATTCACAAGTTTTTATTATTCACTAAGATTGACCTTTTATGATGAGGACATCATATGATAAATCATATGGTCCTTTGCAGCAGCTGAAAGTCACCATTGTACGATCTCCTACCAACAAATCTTTCCAAGCTTCTCATTATCCTCCTTGACTTGAGCATTTTCTCAATCGCCTGAATCATAGCTTTTGCTCGTTCCCTGTCACTGTGCCTCCATATTATCTTTGGTAGATATTCCTTCCTAATCCCTTTCAGTTGATCATTAAGAGCAGTCCGAACATCATCGAGTGTACCATCACTAAACTTTTGGAGTTCATCAATACGCATCAATCTGTTCTTCCTGTCTTTGTTTAGATAGATGAACCCTTTAGGATAGGAATATGCTGTATAGGCATCCTTTTGTTTAAGATCAGATCTGTACATATCTGGCTTTGTGATGTTGAGCTTCTTTTGGTTAATTTAGATACCTAACTGAAGATCTTCAACACGCCTTTGGATGATGATACTTCTTGTAAACATTCTTAGAAAGACACCAAAAGCGAGACGATCTTCAACATTGAGATTTGTTAGCTTGATTTGAACAAGGAGAATCAGCATGTCTTTGATATCTTGAAGGTGAAGCCGTTTGAAGTCTCCTTCCTTGAATGTATATAGTTTGTTATCATCTCTACGAACAGTGATCCAATCCAAATGTTTGTAGCCGTGCCATTCGACAATTTAAAGCTTTGTGACAACAATGATTCTACGTTTAGAGTATACATCACGAGCCGATTCCCTATTAGCAGCAAATCCATAGAATTGTTGATGTTTGCATCCCCAATGAGAAATTCCCCATAGTCCATGCTTGTCATAGTTGACCGGCACTTCACTCCAGATTGTGTTGGGGACCAAATCTTTAATCCATTTTATATGACCATAATTTGCAGCCTTGGTCTTTGTGACGAAAGTTGCATAAGTACGGCTGGAGACACCACCAGATAGATACGCAAGGTCATTGTTGATGAAGTGATCAAATGAAATCACTTGACTACCGCGAGAGTTAGGTATCAATGGTAGTGGCTTTCGCAGATCATGAGGATATTGCAGACCTTCAGGGTTGTGCCAATCTAGTTACTCTGTGGTTGCCTTGTAGACTTCTTCAAAGAAGTATTCTAGCTCAACCAAACTCTTGCATGTACCTTTCATTACCTTAAATGTTGGAACGACTAATAATTCAGGTGTTAAAGTGTCAATTTTGAGCCGATTAATCATAAATGCTGAGAAGTCCAAAGGAGTATCCATTAGCTCATCAAATGATTCACGAGGACCTTCTTCCCGAGCAAGATTACTTAACCAAGGTGGAACTGGTCCATGAATAGCAGGTAAAGTCTTGTTCCAATCACGATCGGGAGTAGGAAGCTTTGCTGGTTTTTGAAACCAATCAGGATGCTGAGATGTGTCTTCATCAGACTGTTCTTCAGTAGCTCCTATATCAAACTCCTGATGTGCATGTTCTTCCAAATCTAGCAGTGTGCATTGGCTCCTTTACTTGAGCAGACTCGCTAGCAGACCGGTGATGAGATTTGGATCCTTCAGTTGACTTGCCAGCAGTCTTGGATGTCTTTTCCTTTGGTGCACTGGTTGACTCTGGTTCTTTTCTAGCTCATCTTCTCTTGGACCCCCGGTTTGATCCAGTAGAGGGTTCTTCATCTTTATCCTCATCATCTCTGTGTCTTTTAAACAAGACAGTGTCACCATAAGTGTTAAGAACGAGCTTGTCACTTTCATAAGCTTCAACTAATACCTTGTAGATATTCTTTTGTTCATTAGATCTATTGATTGACTTATTGCTCTCTATATTTTCAATGAGAATCTTCTTTATCTCTAATTCAGATAGGTTGGCAGCTATAGCAAGAGATGTCCTGGATTCAGTGGATAAACGAGTCATAACCTCAGCTTCAAGTTGTTCGTTTACTGTCTTCTCAATTTTTGGCAAAATCTTGGAGACTTGTGCCTTAACTTGTTCTTTGACTTGTTCCTTGATTATTTTCTTTATGTTGTTATCAAGTTTATTGATAAAGTCTTCATTTTCGGCTTGGGCTTCATCTCTGAGTCTGTCTGATTGCAATTGAATAGCTGTCTTAACGGCATCATTCATCTTGTTTGCAAGGTATGCATCAATAATGCTGGGAATGGAAGAAACTGCTTTAGCAAATTGGTTCATTTGCTTGAACTTAGAGAAGTTGGTTTCCAAAGTTTTAAGTCTATGGTCGAACCCGAATAAAGAACCGAAGTTTGGAAGGTCTTGAAGAGAAGTACTTAGAGCTGTTTTTGGTATGGGAAATGGTGTTTGTTGCATATGTGTGATGAAAGGAGTGGGTGTTGGAGGAAGAGTTGTTGCAAACACAAGAGTTGGCTCAGCAATAGTTATGACCGAAACATCTACCAGTGAAGTTGCCTTAGTGTTAAATATTGGGTCAATACCTGTATCTGGTCTGGGGTTGAGCATGTTTGATACGAATCCAGATGACACCGAAGAACTTTGTTGTTGACCTTCAGGATTGACTGGAGTAATGGTCACATGAGTGTCTTCTAATACTTGAGTAGTTTGAACATTAGTCTGTTGAGCATCTATCATTTCAACATCTCGTCCTTCAAGATTGACGTTCAGATCCC
>BQNB010179323.1:0-12784 GCA_026074375.1 Tanacetum coccineum | reverse complement strand
TGTTTCCATCTTGGGCCGAGCCGGTTGTGAGTGAACTGGGTAAAACGACATTGTTTTGGGGTGCAACGATGACGTTTTGGGACTGTGGGTAGTTTTGTTTTTTCATCAAACTAAAAACCCACCCACCTGCTTTACGACGCGCGCACACACACGCAATTAACTTAGGTTACTGTTAGATCGGGTGACATCACTATTGCATGTAAGTTGTGCTTTTTTTATTTGTTCTCTTTGTCTTTGATGGTGATTTCAGTTTTCTCTGTTTCGGGAGTTTGTGTTGTTGATTATTATGCTTAAACTTGAAATTGTTTTGGGGATTTTGGTAGGAATAATGTCACGCCCTCAAAATATCACAGCAGAAGATAATAGGGGCATGACGTTGATAACATAAAGTCACAAGATATAAAGAACGACCTCTACATGAGTCGTTTAAAAAACAACGTTTGATTTCATTGAAATTAAGTAAAAGGACAAAGTTTTCAGCAAGACAAGTTTAATAGTTTCATATAAAAATAACGGAAAGCCTTTGTTGGGATTCTTGATTTGATGAGACAAAATAAATATAAGAATGAAACAAAAGAACTTAAATTGTAATTAAAGAAATCTTCAAGCTGGTGGAGAATATAAAGATAAAGATGAAGATATCAGAAGATCTCCTTATAAAGATAAAGATACAGAAGATATTAGAAGATATTCTTAAATGCTTTAAATATATTGTTTGTTCTTATCTTCTATTGTAAGCCTTGATATATCTCTATATAAAGAGATTATCAGGCATATGGTTTAGATATCCATCCATAGAAAACTAGAGCTCTCTCAATGAGAGTCTAGATAGTTAGATAGCAAGTCGACTGATAAGAGTCGAATAGTACACCATAGTTAGTTGGTGTAGCCCCAAGTTATAGTTGGGGTAATAGGGAAACGTTCAATAAAAAAAACCTTATTTGATAATATTGATTTCTTATTATTCCGCTGTGCATTCAATATTATCTGTAAAATAATCCTAGATGGGCTAAACGATTCTTAACAAGTGGTATCAGAGCCTTACTTTGAGAAACTTTGATCTAGAAGACATGGAGCTTGAATCTACAAATAGTGGTCCTACTGCAAAGCTTCCCATACTCAAATTGAGGGAGTATGAGATGTGGGCTATTAGGATTAAGCAGTACTTCCAGATCCAAGACTATGCACTCTGGGAAGTGATAGAAAATGTTGATTTATGGGTCTCAGTATCTTAAACATCTCAGGAGAATGGCATAACAGTTACAAAGATGTCTACACCTACAACTGCATAAGAAAAGACAAATAAAAAGAATGATGTCAAAGCTAGGGGTTTGTTACAAATGTCACTTCCAAATGAACATCAGCTAACATTTAGTCAGTATCTAGATGCTAAATCTATGTTTGCTGCCATTGAAACAAGATTTGGAGGTAATGCAGCTACCAAGCAAACTTAGAAAACTCTCTTGAAGCAACAATATGAGAATTTCAGTGAAACAAGTGTAGAGTCTCTTGACTTTATTTTCAATAGGCTTCAGAAGATAGTCAGTAGGCTTGCTATCTTGGGTGTGATCATTGCCCAATAAGAGAAGATATAAACTTAAAATTTTAAGTAGCTTACCCTATGAGTGGACACACTCATGTTAGGTTGTTTGGAATGAATAAGCCTGAGGTGAGACTATGATATAGGATGATATGTGACAACAATTTCAAAATTGTTGAACAAAAGGTATATAAAATTGATGTACACTCAGTGGGTGGTCAAAACTTGGCCTTCATGACGTGCACCAATCTCTAAGCAGTTACCAATGATTCTAACACTAGAGCTTGTTCACAAGTTATATGATAGCTTAAGCCCTAGTTTGAAAACTGCAGTTTTAGTAACCATAATGATTGCACTGCAATGTTAGTGATAAAACTTACTGATTAAGCTATTCATGGTTATAAAAAAACTGAAAAGTACCAAAATGTCCCTACATCAGGACTTAGAGCAAATTCATAAAGATGATTTGGAAGCAATGGACTGAAGTGGCAATCATCTATTATGCAAAGTGTGAGAGGCAAATAAGTACTATCCAGACAAGCAAGAAGAATTTTATATAAGCATCATAATAATAAGTGCTGGAATATTATAAATCAAAAGAGGTGAGGAGTGTTACAAACTGTCAAAGCGATAGGGACCCTTTTTCGCCATGAGTGCAGGAGCACGCCAAGAAGCAGGGAAAGGATCAGGTAAGAAATCAAGACAAACCACCAATGGGGGGGACAGGAAGCAAGGAAACAATGAAGACGAACTTCAAAAGGCAAAGTTGGCAATAGATGGTGGTAGGTATTGATGTTGAGATGACAAGGCAGAAGAACATGTGCAAACAGAAACATGGCCAAATGAATTTTCCAGATTCAGAGGTAATACCCCTGAAAAAAACTTAATGCTCCTAAAAACCTTGTCTGAAAAAGCTATGAAACTCTTAAAAAACAGTAATGAAGATTGCATGCTAAAACTACATCAAACATGAATTAAAATTAAAGGGCATCTACTTAAAAAAGAGAGACTATATACAGTAGGAGGTCACAACTAGGAAACTTGTCCACAATATAGGAAGGTGAATGAGGTTCCTTTTATAGTGTGAAGAAGTTGTATTGGTCCTTAAAAAAGAGAAGTAGGATGCAAACAATATAAAATTAATATGTTATAAAAACAGATTTAAAAAGTTAAAGAAAGCAAAGAAAAATATGGCATAGATTTAAAATTGAGAAATTTTAAAAATAGTGCCCTCAAAAAACTTAGATTAGGTAGTGGATATGAAGTCAGATAACTAACAAAATTAAAAAAGGGTTTTGGGATATAGTGCATTACCCCACCTCATCCTTTAATTAAAATAGAACCTAACAAAGCTAAGATATATCTGTCTAATTCTAGTCATGTATGAATTCAACAGAGGCCTCTGAATTCAAAGGTTATGGTCCCTAAAGAATAGTTGCAAAGAGTCTAAAGTTTAGTATTTTTGAGCAAATTGACTCATCTAAAACCCTAAGAACAGGACAATTAATCTTCTGGATAAAATCCTTTCAGGAAAAAGAACAAGAATCACATGACCCAAGTAGCTTGTATGAAGCTATATAAGGCTAACACTAGTAAGAGTGTTCGTGAAGTAGACCCTAAGAAAGTAGGAAGAATGAATGTGCCCCCATATTATTTAAGAATGGGTGCAGATGATGAGAACACCCCCAACTCAACACACCGTGCACGACCTCCTCATAAAGAATCAATCTCACCATATCTCACAACCACATGTCTAACACACTTGAATAACAAACGAATGCAAGCCACACGTCCAAACCGACAAATTAGCACAATATACTAGAATGTATGAGATCCCGAGAAAACCCCTTGTATGAATGCAAAAAAAAGAATTGAAAAAGTAAAAAATGACCACCAAAAAAATTTGACCTGGTTCTTCTAATAACCTAGGGATCTCAAGAACACCAATACACGTAACACCCCAAAATGTGGATATCGCAACGGAATGAGGGACCGGAGGGGCGAGTTTACTTCTCTAATAACAATAACACAAGAAAATATAAGAACGAACAAAAAGATCAACATAAAACTGATACATAGGATTTAATACAAGTATGTGTCACAAAAGCCGAAGCTTTTACCTTGTTTACTTGTTATTATTCACAAGAAGATTTCCAGCCCATAAACGATAAACAAAATGTAAATGCGACTAAATCTTAATATGCACGTACTTTCACAATATAACCACAATGCTAATCCTTTGCACCTCGTCGCTTTAATGACCCTCATTTGAAAACATTGCATTTAAAAACGTCAACATAAAAGTTGGTGAATTTACATAGTTATTGTAAATGAATATGCAACCGGCAAGACCTTTCCTCCCGTGATATTGAAAGACATATTGCAAGACAACAACAAAATGCAATTACGTTTACCTAAGCTCATTACAACCAACGAAGCTTAACAATCATTGAATACAATATATAAATATTGCCTACATTGCCCGTGATGATGTTCATAACCCATAACAACTAGTATCCGACAGTGACAGTACGATCGTTCCAGTAGATAGCTAGACACCCGAACGGGGAGGTTCCAATCCCAAATAGATCTATTCTACAATCATTGCGCGCATCATCGTTCCAGTAATTAGACAGGTTCAATAGAATCTAGGGCAAAGTGGAGTTAGATCGCTACTTAGGGCAAAATCGTAATCATAATAAAATAGTACACTTGCGTCCAATTTGTAAAACATCATATGTTTCTCAACAACCAAAAAACTAAATAAATTAATAATTATAAAAACATTGGGCTATGAACTCACCTTGATGAGTAAACTGATAACAAAATATCCAAGTAAAAAACGCGACACGCAAACGCTCGAAAAATGCAACCTAGTTAATAAATGATCTAATCAGTATTCTAGTACTTAGTACTAACAACAACGTATATAATCTAATACAGTGATTATACATCTACTTATCGTCGGCGCTATTCATACATGTATAAAGAGTCATGACATGACGTACGAAGGAGTTAGGACACTTAAATACCTTAAATCAAACAACCGTCAATACAACCACCGAAGAAGCCAGCATATGAAATCCCTAGTAAAATATATCATCTGGTCGATAACTAATAACATTATATCATTCTATATAGCTTAATATCACCATCTATTTGTTTAACTGAAAATCATAATTATAAAGTATAAACGTTTATAATTACGCTTCATATAAAAATACATTAACCTTTTCGTTTTAAGCCTAGTTTCTCCGCGTTTCTTACGCCCAGCACAAAGCTTTCGTATTCAGACAAGTGACATACAACCATCACATTCTTAGGTTTTTGAGATTCTGTGATAAATAGTAATCTTTACTGTTCATAACAGCTAATATATGCGTTTTTAAACTTTTTTAATTAACGAAAAACCCGTTTTTTTTGTCGTATCTTATCTCGTTAATAGCTCCGTTTTCTTAGCGATTCTTTCGAACACGTTCTCGTATTGAAAGTTTTTATCATATTTTGATGTATACAGAAGTTCACGTTTCTTCCATGAATAGTAATTATTTTATAAAATTTATTTTAATAATGTATTTGTCGTCGTAAACTCGTTAACTAGCGTATCTTCTTCGTTATAATCGGCAAAAAATTTTTCGAGTCTTCTTATCGATTTTGGACATCCCTCATGAGATTATAATATTTATAAAACATAAAGGGATGTTATACCGCTTCTGATACCAAAACAAAAAGTTTTAAGGCATTATGAATTTAGACATGTATTTTAATAAGCTTGATTTTAGTACCATTTTTAGCTTCAACACCCCTTATTACAAACTAACAAATATCACAACATATCTAAACTTATTGTTTTACATATATAAAATCCAATAGGTCATACTTTGCGCTCAAGAATAACCAAGATAACAAGTTTAACAAGTTTATAGTACATCATTTTCTCATTGTTCAACTCATTAATCTAAATCATAAAAAACCTAATTTACAACTTAAACATGTTAATACTTAACAACATGGTTAACACTTATACATCCCTCTTTTAACATAATAATACCGTCCATCATGACATGTAAATAAGTGTATCAAAAACAATGATCATAAGTAACAAATTCATTTTACAATACTCTAAAGTACCCTTAAATGGTGTGAATTAGCAAATCTAACATATGAACACTATAAAATCTTAGTTAAAATGATTAAGTCCATATATGATAACCTTGCTTGGATGAGGTAGAGAAGAGAATAACCATCACATGACAAAGCACACCCTGTGATTAACACATTGGCTGAAAATATAGGTGAAAACCCTAATTCTCAACCAAAAACCCTAATACATTGCAATACTCTTCTTGAACCCTTTCCAAAGCTTAACCAAACCCTTCAATTCTATCTTAGAATACTTAAGTATGATATTAAACACTAATATGTTAATAGAAAATGAGCAAGGATTGTGTATTAAAGGGGTTTGATGCCGTGGGTTTTAAGAGAAAGAGGAAGAGAGAGTTTGTGATTTTCTTGTAAAGAAATGAAGTATATGATCTCTTATCTCACACATGCATGTGTATATATACTACTTGGGGATTCATGAAGATATTTTTTTGATGTCTAGTTGATTTTATGCAAGGTGGAGAGGACAATGAAAGAAAAGTGGAACTTACCTAGGATAAGTTTGGCTAGTCATGAGGATCACTTTGAAAGAAAATGCATGTATGAAATATATGTTAAGGTTCCTTGGTCCTATCTTGCTTCCTAGTCATATACACGAAATATATGTAAATTTAAAAGTTTGATATGTATTTATCAATTTATATTAATGTATACTTTGAATTATATAAAGTATAAATGTAGTAATAGACTTAAAAAAAGTAAAACTCGTACAATTAAATTATAGAATTTGAATTCCTTCCAAAATGAAATATGTATAAAGTGTTAAATTACTATGAAGTTTTAATAAACTTTAAGTATTGGATACAAATTTTTGGTATTTGATGAAGCGTAGATAAGTTAACGTGCTTCCGGGAAGGCTTAAACTTAAACGTACATTATCAGCGAAACTAAACACTGTTAACTTAACCAATAAAAATAAATGGTGCAATGCTAATTAATTATCCACTAAATAATCATATAACACTTCTTTAGTGTAAACATTTTAAATGTTTAATACCCTTTGTTTGGTAGTAGTTGGGCGTTTTTGTCTTTTTGTTAGTTTATTATTTTGGTGTGTTTTGTTATGTTTTATATTTCCGTTTACATTGAATGATCATTTTTAGTTTACGCGATTTAACTTAACGTTTACGGTTTAAGAGAAAACGCGTAAAACCCTAAAAATAAATTGTGCATTACATAATGTCGTACAATGACCTAAAACACGAGGTGTTATAAATACCATAATTGTCTTTGCCGAACATTGGCATTTAAAACATAAGTTTAAAGTTCACAAACGCTTCGTCTTGATATTTCAAAGTTTAAAAGGGATGACACGATGAGACCATGATGCAATGCCTTCATAATAAAACTACTGACGATCACCTAAATTGCATGAGAAAATGTGTCAACTATGAAAATAGTTGGTGAGTACACGAGTTTATAAAAATGTAGTAAAAACCTATTTATAAATAAGTCATCATAGCAAGAATCGTGTGAATCTATCCTATTACAAGTCCCGCCCATACAAGACTTGTAATAAATATACATTCACCTATACTTCCATGATAAAGAACAAGTCCCAAAATATAGTTTATAAAAGAAGACATCATGGCTAGAATCATATAAATTTATCTCAACACAAGTCCTGCCCATACAAGAGTTGTATCGTATAAATTCACATACAAATCCATAATATATAGATATGCCCAATAATAGAAAGTCTAAATGTTCAAATCCACTTGGTTAACATTAAAATAAAATGTTCCAGTAAAATGTACACGCATAAAATATAGTGTCAAAGCACAAATGAAAGACTGCCCCTATATAAAAATAATATGCAAATTCCAACAATGTACAAATAATACATATATCATAAGATAATACACAAAGTCTCAATATGGCAATTGAAAGATTTAAAAATCAGTTCATAGTATGTAATAATACCCAAAATAAAGAGTAGTAAAACGGGGATCTTGCAAATACTCAAAAGCACTTATCAAGTTCAAAAGTAGTTCAAGTTGTCCAATATAGTTTAAAATGTTCAAAAATGTCTAATATAGTTCAAAAGTCCAAATAGTCCAATAAATCTAAAAAGTTTAATATAGTCCAAAATGCTCAATAATGACCAAAGTAGTTCAATATGTCACGCGCTTATAAAAATAATTCACAAAGTACGTTCAAATGTTTCATAATCAATAATATTCATGCAAATCACCTCAAAAATGTATAAAACATTTTAAAAGAGAGGGCCGTGAACTCACTAGTATAAAGTGTCACTTTGGGAAGATAGTACAAAGATGTTCATATAATAGTGGTAAAATAGTTCATAATATACAGCTCATGCATTCCATCCCAAAACATGTAAAACATTTAAAAAGAGAGGGTCGTGAACTCACTAGCATAAAGTGATACTTTGGCAAGATATTACAAAGATGTTCATATAATAGTGGTAAAATAGTTCATAATATATAGCTCATGCATTCCATCACAAAACATGTAAAACATTTAAAAAGAGGGGTCCGTGAACTCACCTTAACGAGTAAAACGTGAGTACAAGAACGGACACAAAGAGTATCACTAAAATCAACCATCAAATGTAAACATCGCTAGACGCATCCATGACCTTCACTAGTGTATTTTTGACGTAACATGCCTTCATGATCGATGGCAAACAAAATGCTAGCCTAAATTCATTCACCATTTTGGAAATTTTATAACCCATTTCAATTAATCTTTTATAAAATATTCTTAGATAAGTTATTTTTAAAGTTCATGCATTGATACATTTGTAGACGAAAGATGTGTGGCATACTTATAAGCTAAAAGTAAGATTGACACGTACCCTGGTAAATTGACGAGGCAAATGCGAATATGGTAAGTTGACACGCAACTGATTAGTCACTATATTTTTCCTACTACCTGGTGTAATTTTTTCCTACTCTCTACTTGGCAGTATTATATTTGTTATATTTAACTTATAATTAATTTTAAATTTTGTGTGGAGCAGTATCACGTTACTCTAAAAGAAAATCATCAAATTCATAAAAACAATAAGAAACTCATCATACTAGCTCATTAAACGTGGTTTAATATTGTAGTTATCTTTTGTTTGAAAGGTGAAGCATTAAAGTAATGGATTGGGTATTCGAGCGCGTGAGACGTGGCGTGTTGATATGGCTAAGCTTCACGTTTTAAGAACCATGGCGAGTCATGGCGTTTTTTATGACATGATTTAAAACGTCACAAAATATAAAAATATTTATAAATTTATATATTTATATCATATGACAAATATATTGAGTTTACAAAAAGTGTCATGTTACAATGTTAACCTTAATATTTAAAGTTAATATACCGCATTCTTAGCTTGTTTGTAACACTTGCATAGTGTGAATATATATCTTTTATTTGTAATGTTAAGTGTATGCACAAATGGCTAATGGTGTAATGGTGGTGTATGCTAGAGATAAAAAAAATGTGAAACGTGCAAAGTTTACGTAAACATGAAAAGTAAAAGTATGACATATAAAATATACATTTAAGATGATCAAAGTACATAATAAATGAAAACTGAACATAGTTTAGAGTCGGTTGATATTAAATGTACGTGTAACGATAGACGCAAGATAACTTAATCGGTTACCCGTAAAAGTTAATTTACGCGTAAATTAAAATTAATAGTTAAAAGTACAAGGTTAAATAGTAACCTAAAAATATGGATCGTTAGTCGAAGGCACGCTCGTAATCGAGGTTAAATAAAAAGATAATCCAAGCTCAGAGTGACCCGACAAGCATAAAGTAACTTAACACAAGTAAGTTTAGTCGAAGACGTTATAACAAATCTAATGGTCGTTAACCTAAAATAGACGGTTCTCACATTTAATTTTGAGAAAAAGACAATCTTTTAAGTAAACTACCAGTTTCTTCAATCGATTATGCTAAAATTCATGAACTCATTATCTTCCCAAGTTTGTTCTTATTCACTCTCGTCTCCCAAATAAGCATTGTTTTTATGTCTTGAAATTTACCTTTATCTTTAGATCGTGACAGTTTATAAGATAACTTTTCGTAAAACATCTAGACTTTTCTTAGAATTACCAATCCTGTGGAACGACCTGGTCTTACCTAAAATGATTATACTACATACGTGGGTTATACTTTTACCCGTGTGTTTCCATATAATAAATCGGTATTTTCAGTCTTATAAATTTAATGCTTTTTAAACACATCAGATGATTAAATTGAAAGATAAATAAATAACAGGTTTAGAAATGAAGACTACTTATCAAAGGAGAAAATGTGTTAACCTAGTTATTTTCTAATAAAATTAACTCTAAAGTGCAATGTTTACTCATCGCTCTCCTAGAGGTATCTTAAATTGTTAGGCTCAAAACCGCATCCTTGCCTAACCTATGATCGCTGAGTGGAATGAACCCGTAAAGGGAATTGACCTTTTCTCAAGTCACACACATTAAGATTTCCAACTAATCTATGGGATATGCTTTAGTGTTTCCTATCAACTCTAATGTTGTTTACGCCTAATACTACAACTAGACAAGTTATAGTAAAAGCTTACACATAAAGGTGTGTAAGAGTCTTTTGAATAACAGCTGATGTTAATAAGTTGCTACCTACTTGCATAGCTCGTACTCCTAGCCAGGTCCTCATACTAAGGGTCTTCCAATGGGCATAGGTCCTACAACTACTATGGATTGATCATCCACAGTCAATTATGCAGGCTAAGATTCAGATGCTCGCATATTACCTAGTACACACTCAACCATATTTTAAAACCTAGTAAGAGATACGAGGGTCTACAAGCATACTATACAAATTATCCAAGAGAACAAATCAATAAACAATAAGAATTAAGAAATCATAATACTCATAATGAGGCTAACACAAACGTGATTAGCTAAAATGTTGTAAATTACAAAAGCATTAATGTAAGAAATCATGGGTAAGTTAAACATTAAGCTAGATACAATTTACATAATGTAAGACTAATGATGATGATGATTAGAATGGAATTCTCCCTTGAAAAGTAGTGGATGGTAGTTGGAAAATACGTTGGGATGGTACCCTAGTCATCCCCTGAGATGGGAGGAAGAAAGATGCTGAATTGTGAAGAATTCAAGCTTTATTGATAGGTTTCATATTGGTTCTGGCGTTGTTGAAAGTGTTGAACTACGTTGTAGTTACCTTAGCTACTTCCTAGTTGAATCGTCTGAGCTACAATGTATCCATGACATCACAAAAACTACTCTGTAGCTGAAGTGTAGAGTGTAGCCGCCCCGGTGGAGCTACAACGTAGTTACCAGTTGTTTATGTCATAACTATTTTTAGTTGCGTTTCGGGCTTAGCTCAAAGCACAAAAGTTGTAGATATCTATTTTCTATTTACATGGCCACTTGAATCATCTAAAAAGGAGCTCGTATGAAGATGTTATGGTCAAAATACTAAAGCACGTTTTTGGAGATCTTTCGTGAACATTTCAACTTTCCCCTACGTTTCTTCAGTTGATTCTTTCACGAGCCTCTCTTAATGGACTCCAAATCATAAGTAAATCACTTAATGTAGTTCATTGTTAGAAACATCCATTTTCCACATCATTTCCTTCCAATGCCTTGATTAACCTGAATATGTAAATACAAACAGATTAAGTACCAAATTCATATTAAAACTGTATAAAACAAGGCAATAAACACGAGAATTTGATATCAAAAAGTATTAAACATTGATGTTATCAAATATCCCTCCACTTGAATTCTACTTGCTCTCAGGTATACTTTTTAAATAATTCTCAAAAAGATATCTCCCTAGTTATCTTGGAAGACATGAATTTATGTTAGGTTTAAGAAAAAGACTCGGTCACCCCGTGTATTGTCTAGAATAGCATAGCTCATAGTTTAATCGTAAGCATATGACTCATGGTATTGGGCCGGGTCTTTTACCCACTTGTAAGCCCATACCATAGCCCATTAGGGCATCCAAACACATGTATTTATACCCCTTTCCAGCCATGGGAAGGGGTTGGTTGTTCAATTCATATTACACACACTTAAGGTGTTTTCTCTCACTAGCATATTCACTTTCTCTCTCTACAAGAAATCGGCCAACCCATCATCTCTTGATTGTGTTATGATATCCAATATACTACAATTGGTATCAGAGCTCATGGGATGATTAGCTAGATTGTGTGTGCGTTTTCTTGGTTAGTTTAGATCAAAAGTTTGGTTTTAGAAGGTTTATGGTCTTATTCTTGACACTCTTTGATTCTCACGTTTGTGGTGTTAAAGTTAGTGTTTTTATTGTTGTTATAGCCTTCTAGGATCAAGTTGTGCAAAAGAAACCAAGCAAAAACGTTCAAAAGGGTGATTTTTAGGTGAAAAAGTTCGTATTTTTCTTGACTGCGTTTTGTCTCACTGGCATATTCTTGGTTGCGTTTTGTCAGAAAAAGTACACTGCGTTTTGTCGTTTAGGTAAAGGACAACAGTACTGCGTTTTGTCTTATTAGGAGCTGCGTTTTGCTTCCTGCGTTTTGGTTCTGCGTTTTGCCTCTGCGTTTTGCCTAGTTGAAGACCTATCTTGCGTTTCGACTAGGAGAAACTCTGCCCAATTAATTTCTTGATTGCGTTTTGTCTCAAGAGTTGATTGCGTTTTGCCCAAGACACATCACTGCGTTTTGTCTCCTTCTCATTGCGTTTTGTGTCCTGCGTTTTGTCCCAAGTTGAAGACCCTGATTGCGTTTTGGTGGAAAGAATCTCTGGCAAAAAAAATTCTTCATTGCGTTTTGTCTTTGCTTCTTGACTGCGTTTTGTCTAGGACACCTCACTGAGTTTTGTCTAATCCTCAACATTGAGACTTGTCTGAAATTCTTGACTGAGACTTGTCTAGATTTCCTGACTGAGACTTGTGTATTGCATTTCGTAAACTTAATTAAACCAAACCAAATCACAAACAAACAACATATCACCTATATCAACAAACAATCATCACTTTTAACATACAATCACTAATCATTGTACCGATCCAAAGTTTGTCATAATACAAACAATCAATCATGTCTAGTAATTCTGATGATATTCAAGCGGCCGGTTC
>BQNB010179322.1:0-12785 GCA_026074375.1 Tanacetum coccineum | reverse complement strand
CTAACGATGCAATAATAAAATAATGATCGTTAGAAATTTAACCGAAAAACCTGTTAATTGTCTAACGTTGCAACAAAAAAAAAAGATCGATACCTTAAATTAAGAAAAAAAAAGATAAGTACCTTTAATTGACATTGAACCTAAGATGGGTATCTTTTTTTGTGATTTGCCCTAATAATAATCGTAGTAGTTGTTGTTTATATAAAATGTTTAAAGTATATGAGATTTTTGTTAGATATGCAAATTTTTTTAAAATTATAAAAATTGAGGACTTTACACTTAAGTCCATAATACTAGATTTGAGATTAGCGCATCTTTTTAAAAGTTAAAGTTTTAACCATAAAGGGTGACCGAACGGCAAGAATATCAACCTTTCAAAGTAGAGGTCAATGGTTTGAATCAAACATGGAGAAAATTAATCCTTTTGTGGCTACGGAGGTTTACCTGCGCCAATTCCCGGCTATCCAAAATGATAGTCGTCATGAGATTAGTCGGCTCGCAATATCAAATCAAAAACCCATATAACCCAAAAAGTATTAACATCTTTTTAAGTTTTAGTTTTGATTGTAAATTTTATTAACTAGTCTAAATATAGCGTTTATTTACACTTAAGTCCAAAAATTTTATATTCACAAGGCAATTAGCATTTTTAATTCTTTTTTCTCCAACAACTTTTAAAAAGTTTGACCAAACAAATTCAATTTTAACTTTTGTTGATTAACAGAAAATCTCGATTTCAATATTGAGCACTTGTGTTGCTTAGTTGAAAAATCCATTTGTACAGTTTGTATCTTCTCTTATTATATAAGAAATGTATGTTTAAGAGATATGTTGATCGAGATTAGCCATGCCGATACCAATTCTGTTGAAGACACTTGCGTCTAGTCGACAACTTGGGACAAAATTCTCTCTCGCAAAGTTAACATTTTCATGTGGAGAATAAAGTTGGACCGGCTCCCTCATCGCTTAAATCTTTCGTCTCGTGTTATTGAAATCCTGGTGATATCTTGCCCTTTTTATAATGGTAACGTGAAATCCAATATCCATATCTTCTTTGAGTGTGATATAACTATTGATGTCTGGAGACTTGTTTGTGTTTGGTGTAAGGTGCTCACGGTCTGAAAACCGGATCGGACTTGCCAAAACCGGACCGGACCAAAACCGACTTTGTCCAAAACACCAGACTGAAATGGTCCGCTTCGGTCCGGGTTGGTCTTCGGTCCGTCCGGTTCGGTCTTCGGTCCGGTCCGGTCCCACAAGGCATAATTGCCGGTTTTTTCATAAGACCGAACCGGACCAAAGACCGAAAATAAGAAAAATGTTGGACTGAGGACCGGACCGAAATAGGTTCGGTCCGATTTCTCGACCCGGTTCAGTCTGCGATCCGTTTTGCTCACCCCTACTTTGGTGTGACAACTCCTTTCCTTTTTTCATGTCTAATGAGCATTGGAAAGAGTAGTTGAGCTTGTGGCATGTTTTTAAAAAGAAGATTCAACGTTTGTACATCATTATCGTGTCTTTTTTTGGTGGATTTGACATTTCCGTAACAGCGTTATTTTTAGCTCTCATCCTATGAAAAAATTGAGATTTTTGATAAGATTTGGATTTATTCTTTTCTTGGCTTAAATTTAAGGATCATAACAATTGTAGTTGGACTCTTTTTGCTAGATTTTTGTTTTAATAATATAACCATTTCAAAAAAAATATATAAGAGATGTACATATGTAAACTTCTTGTTTGATAAATGTAACTTTTATAACATGCTATGTTAGTGGACTTTTTAAAATATATACATTGTCCTAAAAGCTAGTACTCTTATAGTGGACATTTTTTAAAGAGTAAATTGCAAAATACATTTATGTGGTTTGTATTTTTTTTCACACAATATATTTCTGTCAGAAACTTTTGTCGGTTTACATAATTCGTTAGGCAAACGTTAGACATAATACATCCCTGGGGATGAACGATGCAAATATTTTTTCGTTATCTTCTGACGAGGGATGTATTGTGTGAGAAAACCACATGGATGTATTTTGCAAATATTTATTTTTATTTTATTATATTTTTTAATTATTTTTTATTTTATTTTTAGGGTAAATGTCATTTATTACCAACATATTTTCTCATTTGTGCTGAAATGACCAACTTACTTTTTTTGTACTTACTACACCCACATACATTCAAATTTCGTTCGCTATCACTAATATAACCATAAAATGACCATAAAATAACTATATTACCCTTGTCTTTTGATCTTAGTGGATGTAGAGAAGACAAGGGTAATATAGTCATCTTATGGTCATATTGGTGATATCGAACGAAATTTGAATGTAAGTAGGTGTAGTAAGTAAAAAAAAAAGTACGTTGGTGATTTCGGCACAAATGAGAAAGTATGTTGGTAATAAATGACCTTTACCCTTATTTTTATTTTATTTTTTATTTTTTGTTTTATTTTTTATTTTATTTTAAATTATTATTATTATTATTACTATTGGACTTTTTTTTAACTTTTTTTATTATTAATATTATTTTGTTTTGTTTTTTTATCTGATTGGTACGTTTTTTTCTCGTTTTTGTCCGTTTTTCTCCCACGTTATTATACATTTTCGTACGTTTTCATACGCTTTCATCCGCTTTTATCAGTTTAATTTTTTTTTGAAATTTTTTTATATGATTTTGTACGTGTTTGTACGTTTTTATAAGTTTTTTTTATCCGTTTTTACGTTTTTTTTTCTAATTTGTCCGCTTTTGTACGCTTTCATCTGTATTTATTATCAATTTTTATCCCGTTTTCATACAAAACGCAGAAAAACGAAATGTATCAAAAAGTATTAAAACATACGAAAACGTACAAAAACAAAAAAAAACAATGTACAAAAACGTAAAACATACAAAAACGGAAAAACGTACGTTTTAATGCGTTTTTATACATTATTTTTTTTTACGTTTTTTACGTTTTTTTCGTTTTTTACATTTACGTACGTTTTAATATGTTTTTATATTTTTTTGTTAAAAACGTACCAAACAAATTAAAAAAAAATAATATTAATAATATAAAAAATGGCCAATAGTAATAATAATAATAATAATAATAATAATAATAATAATAATAATAATATAAAAATAATAAAAAATAAAATATTTGCAAAATACATCCCTTTGGTTTGCACTGCAAAATACATCACTCGTCAGAATATAACGGAAAAATATTTGCATCGTTCGGCCTTAGGGATGTATTATGTCTAACGTTTGTCTAACGAATGATGTAAATTACTAAAAGTTTTTAACAGAGATGTATTGTGTGAGAAAGTGCAAACCACAAAAATATATTTTGCAGTTTACTTTTTTTTAAAAGACAAACACTAAAGGACAAAATAAATAATTGGGTTCATTCGGCCGGCTTGTAACAAAGAATGTGATTAAATCCGAGCTTGAATGTGATTAAAGAATTGGGTTCATTGGTTAACTTTGCAACAAGAAGATACTCTGTTTGTATTTTGTAGCAAGATGTATATAAAGTTAATTACATCATACACGATCATTAATTTTCTGATGACAGCTTTTGGATCACGACTCTAAGGGTCCGTTTGTTTTGTGACTTTCAGAATGATGTAATGGGATTGAATGTGATATAAAATGTTGGGTTAATAGACAAAGAAGTTACTATACTTTCCTAAAAAGTTCGCCTAAGTTACTCAACTTTCATTTTGTTCACTTAGGTTACTAAACTTTTGATAAACATACACACTCATAATTTCAATGTTAATCCGAGCAACCTGGACGTATATTTTTAGGTAAGTTAAGTAACATAAATGTCATGTTTTTACAAGTTCAATGATGTTTACGTATATTTTTGCAAGTTGAGTAACCCCAAATGTCATGTTTCATAAGTTTAGTAACCTAAGTGAACAAAATGAAAGTTTAGTAACTTAGACGAACTTTTTGAGAAAGTATAGTAACTTCTTTGTATAATAATCCTTATTTGTTAATAGATTGGACATAACTGTTGTAGAATGATGTTGTTGTGGAGTTAGTAAACCTTGTAATCTTTAAATAAGGCGTCCTAGGTTCGATTCTTAACTCAACAGCCTAATTATTCTCCTTTTTGCTACATTTTTGCTTTAGATTTTTTGATCCAACACAATATTTGTAGCACAATTGAACATTAAAATTGAATTAATTTAGTTAAAATATTTGAATTTCATACAACAAAATATATATTACTAGCTAAAAGACCCGTGAAATTTACGAGTATTTTAAAGTAACGTCAAAAAAAGTAGTAAACGACATAGAAAAATGTATGTGACTGAATGGATCTTTTGATCCAACACAACAATTGTAGCACAATATTGAACAAAAGTTAAAATTGAAATTAGTTTGGTTAAAATATTTGAATTTCATACAATAAAATATATATTACTAGCTAAAAGATCTGTGAAATTCAAGGGTAAATTAAAGTAACGTTAAAAAAAAAAGTAGTAAACGACATAGAAAAAAGTATGCGACTGAATGGATCTTTTGATCCAACACAACATTTATGGCACAATATTGAACAAAAGTAAAATTGAAATTAATTCGGTTAAAATATTTGAATTTCATACAACAAAATATATATTACTAGCTAAAAGACACGTGAAATTCACGGGTATTTTAAAGTAACGTAAAATAAAGTAGTAAACGATATCGCATATTAAGAAGTTATAAGTTAAAATAAACCGCATCGGGATAATTTAATGTAAAGTATACAATTGACAATACTATATAAAACACAATAGTTTCAGTACTTTATTTCTACGAATGCGAGATACGTGTATATGCAGATATGATCATAAATTGTGTAGCACTTCTTTATAGATTTCTATCTTCGTCGCGAATAACCATCGTCAATCTCTTTTTGCTCCTAACACGAGAGACGGCTACATATATGGCCATATGTAAAAACACGAAATGGAAAATACAAACGGACTTGACCGAGAGATTGTCCCTGACTTTTGTTGATTGTCATCGCAAAAGAGGTCCGATCATTATACCCATGTTTGATATACCTGTGTCCAAACAACCCTGTTTATGCCTGTTTTTTGTTGTCCAAACGTCCTAATTTCTGCTTTCTTAACAACATATAAATGATGTATTTAAAATTTATAAAAAACAACATATAAAAGCTAAAATATCTATACAAACATCTATTTTTCAAAAAACCATAGAGTTGAATAACAATGAGAAATCGAAACTTTTGAGCAAATATTTCATGAAAATGTATTACCGGGTTATAATCTAGAGCATAGCTTTCGGAGATCGAATCTGTTATCTTCAGGGTGTATATACTCTGCTACATAAAAAAAGTAACTTCTATATGGTTTAGTATACAACACGAATTAAACTAGAAGAGCATTTTTGCTTCTACACTAAGCAAATTTAACTTACATATGTGGCTGAGTGGATCGGTTGAACTAGATAAGATAAAAACAAGATTGGTTGATAGTGTCATTTTGAAGGTATCATGAACTAGATAAGATAAAAACAAGCTCGGTTGAACTGCATAAACCATTATGTTCTTGTAGTTGTTTAGTTTTTTAGTGATTTGCCTAACAATCATGCTTGTTTTTTTTAACAACAAGCACAACATTTGTAGCACAATATTGAACAAAAGTTAAAATTGAAATTAATTTGGTTAAAATATTTGAATTTCATACAACAAAATATATATTATTAGCTAAAAGACCCGTGAAATTCACAGGTATTTTAAAGTAACGTTAAAAAAAAGTAGTAAACGACATAGAAAAAAAGTATGTGACTGAATGGATCTTTTGATCCAACACAACATTTGTTGCACAATATTGAACAAAAGTTAAACTGAAATTAATTTGGTTAAATTTTGAATTCATAACCACAAAATAATATTACTAGCTTAAAGACCCGGAAATTCACGGGTATTTTAAGTAACGTAAAAAAAAGTTGTATACGGTATCGCATATTAAAGATTATAAAGTTAAAATAAACCCACATTCGGGATAATTATAATGTAATATATACAATTGGCAATACTATATAAAACACAATAGTTAAGAAATCCAAAAAAGAAAATAAAGATCTTCAGTACTTCATTTCTATTAATGTGAGATACGTGTACATGTGGATATGATCATAAATTGTGTAACACTTCTTTGTAGACGAATGTGGTGGTGTATTAGTGAGATTTCTATCTTCGTCGCGAATAACCATCGTCAATCTCATTTTGCTCCTAACACGAGAGACGGCTACATATAGAGCCATCTGTAAAAACACGAAATGGAAAATACAAACAGACTTGACCAAGAGATTATCCCTGACTTTTGTTGATTGTCATCGCAAAAGAGGTCCGGTCATTATACCCATGTTTGATAAACCTGTGTCCAAACAGCCCTTTGTTGTCCAACATCCTAAACTTATGCTTTCTTAACACAATATAAAATGCTGTATAAAAAAACAGTATTTAAAATTTATAAAAAACAACATATAAAAGCTAAAACATCTATACAAACATCTATTTTTCAAAATACCATAGAGTTGAATAACAATGAGAAATCGAAACTTTTGAGCAAATATTTCATGAAAATGTATTACCGGGTTATAATCTAGAGCATAGCTTTCGGAGATCGAATCTATTATCTTCAGGTGAATAACTCTGCGTACAAAAAAAGTACACGAATTAAACTAGAATAGCATTTTTGCTTCTACACTAAGCAAATTTAACTTACATATGTGGCTGAGTGGATCGGTTGAACTAGATAAGATAAAAACAAGATTGGTTGATAGTGTCATTTTGAAGGTATCATGAACTAAAAACCCGTCTCTTATTTCTTTGTAATTTCTAGCTCCTTGCTAGTTTTTCTTAATAAAAGTCGCCGTTCAAAAAAAATCTATGTGGTTTGTCAAAAAAATTTCTCACGTCTCTCGTTAAAAATTTGCCCAAAACACATCCTTCCGTCAATGTTTTGAGGCACGGTACATCCCTTGGACTAACGGTGCAAATTTTTTTCTCGTTAATTATTAACGAGGGTCTAATTTTTAACGGTGCAAATATATAAGAGGGTATTGTTGTCTTTTTGCTGCCACATGGATATATCGTGAACTTTTGCTTTATAAAAAAAATTAGTTTTTGTTTGTTTTTAATTATATAAAAAAAAACTTTTTTACATTATTATTAGTAAAAAAATTTAATTTTTTTACAAAATTTTAAAAAAAAATTCGCACTTTACAAAATCTTAACTTTTTGAAAATAATTAAATTTTTTTTCGTACTTTTTAAAATTTAAAAAATTTAATTTTTTTACAAAATTTTAAAAAAAAATTCGCACTTTACAAAATCTTAACTTTTTGAAAATAATTAAATTTTTTTTCGTACTTTTTAAAATTTAAAAAATTTATTTTTTTACGTTATTATTTGTGAAAAAATTTAAAGTTTTGTAAAAAAGTACGATTTTTTTTTGTAAAAAGTACGAAATTTTTACAAGGTTTTGTAAAAAAGTACGAAGTTTTGTAAGAAAATTTTGCAAAAAAAATTAAATTTTTTTACAAAGTTTTGTAAGAAAGTACGAAGTTTTGTAAAAAAATTTAATTTTTTTTACAAAGTTTCGTAAAAAAGTACGAATTCTTTTTTTGTAAAAAGTACGAAATTGGAATAGAATGCTTAAAAAAATGTCATTGATGGCTTGGACAATATCATTGCTTACCAAGTTTTTATTAACCGATTTTTTACAAATTGCTTCTAAAACATTACATCTTTTTATTTGTATTATCCAACTAATGTCCAAACAACTTGCGTACATGTATGTTGCTCTATTTTCGTCCTAGAGGTTGTTGCGTACATGTATGTTGCTCTATTTTCGTCCTAGAGGTTGTTTGTGAGACTCGATGATCGAGAAAGAAGAGTAGATATGAATTTACAAGGATCTAATGTATTGCATATTTGGATTTTCACCATATCTGGTAATTACACTACACTCATTAGCAAACTCATCATTCAAAACGAGTCAACAAACTTGATTCTTAACTTTATTTGTTAATAGATTGGACAAAACTTTTGTAGAATGATGGGGTTGTCGAGTTGGTAAACCTTGCAATCTTTAAATAAGACGTCCTTGGTTCGATTCTTTACTCACCAATCTCATTATTCTCCTTTCTGCTTCTTTTTTGCCTTAGAAAAAAAGTATGTGACTGAATGGATTTTTTATCCAACACAACATTTATAGCACAATATTGAAAAAATTTTAAAATTGAAATTAATTTGGTTAAAATATTTGAATTTCATACAACAAAATATATATTACTAGCTAAAAGACCCGTGAAGTTCACGGGTATTTTAAAATAACGTAAAAAAGTAGTAAACGACATAGAAAAAAAGTATGTAACTGAATGGATGTTTTAATCCAACCCAACATTTGTAGCACAATATTGAACAAAAGTTAAAATTGAAATTAATTTGGTTAAAATATTTGAATTTCATACAACAATATATATATTACTAGCTAAAAGACTCGTGAAATTCACGAGTATTTTACAGTAATGTCAAAAAAAAATAGTAGACGACATAGAAAAAAAGTATGTGACTGAATGGATCTTTTGATCCAACAGAACATTTGTAGCACAATATTGAACAAAAGTTAAAATTGAAATTAATTTGGTTAAAATATTTGAATTTCATACAACAAAAAATATATATTACTAGCTAAAAGACCCGCGAAATTCATAGGTATTTTAAAGTGACGTCAAAAAAAAGTAGTAAATGATATCGCATATTAAGAAGTTATAAGTTAAAATCAAGGCCGTCCCGTGGATTTTAGGTGCCCTGTTCGGCGAAGAAAATAAGGCCCCTTAAATACGAATTGTCAAAAAGAATTGTCTAAATACTTGTAAAAAAGTTTACTAAAATTGACGAAGTTGTAAGATATTCAAAAAAAACAACAAATGACTTTCACAATGTAACTTATTTTGTGAATAATGCAATTCTCCTTGCATTCTTAAAAGCAAAGTTCTTGATAAGATCTTCATAATCAACGCTGTCCAGTAGAGCATTCTCAATTGCTATTAATGCTAACCCATTTAGTCTTTCTTGTGACATTATAGACCTCAAGTAAGACTTTAAGAATTTTAATTTTGAGAAACTTCTTTCTGTCGATGCCACGGTTACTGAAATAGTGAGCAATACTCTACAAGCAATCATTGTATTAGGAAAAAAGTCGTGTTCTCTTAAAAAGTTAAGTATATCAGAAGGTCCCAAATTTTTGTCAGCCAAATAATTGTTAAGTGATCTCAACTCCACATAAAGATTCTTTGCATCAACATCGGATTGTTCTCCATTCTTAGGTGCAACTTCAAGATGACTACAATGGGACTTGAGGATTGCGCCATCAAATGAATTCAACTTGCGAGAAAAGAAACTAAAAACTTTTCATACTCCTTGTGTAGAATATATGATATATCTATTCACACAATCAAAGAGAAAGAATTAGAGAGAGTGTGGAAGGATTGAACACTTAGAGAGAGAAAGGCAAAGATGAAATGCTAGATTAAGAAAAGTGAACAACCAACCCTCTCCAAGGTATAGAGAGGGGTATAAATACATCCTAGTGGCCGGCCATATGGACCCTTAATAGGCTTTCCATGGGCCTTGGCCTATCTACCTTACTAAGGAACCAAAAACTATTGATGCGAGGGTCGTAGGACTTCAACAAGAAGTTTTACAACTCCCTAGGCAGAGTACCTAATCGTTGTAGTGTCGTATAGGCAAGACTCGGGGGTTGTTATCGTTCTCTAGGGGAATAGGTTAGGAAGGCTCGAACAAAGCTTAACCGAGATCTACGGCATTGAAAGAAGATTATTTTTATATTTTTATATTTTATAGAAAGCAGATAAAATCAATGGGTTGAGAGGTTGGTTTGTTTAACTAATTATAATCTAAACTACTAGTGATAACTTTATGATAAAATAATGTATTTTCTTAATCAAGCATTACTCATTAGATTGCTTCTCTTAATCATGTTGCCTTGTCACACTCGTGATGATCTATGTAAGTATTTCCTAAGTCATGAACGAATTACACGAATCCGTCGTCTATTTAATATTACGTTAAGGCAACGCACAAGTAAGGTAGTATGAAGACTATTACAAGGTCCCTAAGAGTATATTAAATGCAATTGAAATATCTTAAGAGGGATCAACCATATTAGGGGTAAGGTAGTATGAAGACTGTACCGATGGTATCCTTTCTACACACTCGCGTTTCCCTAGACGTCTATGTCAATTTAATATCTTATGGCTAGTTTTCTAAAGCCTAATGCGCACATTCATCACAAGAAGCAATAGTAAAGGATCTACAATCCAACTTTCATGCAATCATAAGCAGATACACAGGATGGTTTAGCCTAACATGTTATAAAGAGAGCAAGAACATAGATCAATCAAATAACACATAGACATATTGAAGGATTAAAGATAGATAATCTTACTTGATTAAAACATGTATTAAGGTCAGTTGCAATAGGCTTTTGAGGCCCTAAATTCGGCCTAAAAGCTTACCAAATACTTGAGGTTCGGCTCCCAAAAGTTATACAAAGTTACACCCTTAAAACCTTAAATTCAGCTTAATATATATAGAGAAATCGTCGCGACGGCGTCTAGTTATAGTCGCGACGTCGTCACGAGATAGAATCTTCTAGGTCTGATTTGAGTCGGTTACGTCCTGACGCCGTCGTTAATTTCTTGATGCCGTCACTAGATAGATCGCGACGGCGTCGCTTTATGCTTGTGACACCGTCTCCACGCACTGTTTGCACAATTCTTTAAGAGATTTGGTGTAGGTCCGTAGTCTTGTCTGTTTCTTCTCCAAATTAGCCCAAGTCACGTGTATTTTCTCCAAATGCAATCCAAGTGCTAAAAACCTGAAAACAAATGATTAAACACATAATCTAGGCATATTTGCATGATTTAAGGGGTTAAATGACCCCGATATAGTGTATAAAATGGCACCTCATCAAATACCTCTACACTTGGGATTTTCTTATCCTCAAGCAAATGAGCTTTTCTACCTAGACAATAGCAATATCGGGGGCATTTAACTTACTCTCTAAAAGCATTTTACAACACACTAGACCTTGATTCGTTGCAAATTGTATATAATAATATATTAATACTACTTAAGCAAATTCCAACAAATCACCTTTGACCAAGGTAATAAGTCAAAACTTACAAAGAAAATCAATATATATATCCGGAAGTATAATTTTCGGGTCGTTATTCCCCAACGATTTGTGAAATTAAAACCACGTTTTTGTTTGGACAATGATTTGAATGATAACAAAGATTGATTTGATTATCTATTTCTATGAATTAAAACAATTAAAATAAGCAAACGATAACAATTAAGCACGAAAACAAATAACGGGAAATTAAACTTTAACTAAAAACGCAGAACGGGAACCCTAAATGGCGATTAAAATCCCTAAACTTCCAAAATTAAACCTAACATGAATTTTTAACTTTTAATATACTCTAATTGACTAAAAAGTAAGTTTAAAGAAAACTAGAACAAAAACAGAATTGAAATGAGCTTAAAAACACGGAAAACGTGAACGGGAACGAATCCCGTTCTTTAAAAATTGAAATTTTGCAAATTAAACCCTACGAAAACAAAACTATTTTTCCTAGAAACTTTATGTTAAAAGAAAATTTTCTAAAAAAGAATTATATTTTTTTGATTATTTTTCTATTTTTTATGAATTTTTAAAGTTTTTAACAAAAATAAATGTTTAAAAATACTAAACTAATTATAAAAATTCTGAAAAAATTACAGAAAATAGCTTGAACTAATAAGAACCTAGGAAAAATAAGCTTGGTTACACAGCTTATCGAATAAGCTGTGTATTAAGCTATAACAACTTATTAAGCTAAAAGGGGAAAACGTATACAAATATTAAATTTTGTAAAGCTATAACGAAAAAGACCCCAGGACACGTTGGTAGTGAGTGTGTGTTGTTGTGTTGCTATAAAGGTTGAGGATGTTGAGGTCGGGGGTTCGAGCCTTGCTCACCCCCGATTTCCATCTTCCCTTTCTTTTTTATTATTGAAAACTTATAAAAACAAAGTTGTAAATAAGCTAGAAACTAACAACTTTTGTGAAAGAAACTTTTTTGAAAGCTGAAAAATAAGCTGAAAAGAGGCTTTTTAAAACAGAAATGCTTAACTACTTCTTTTTGTTTTTTTTATAAAATTTTAGAACACAAAAGCTAGATAAGCTAAGCTATGAATGAAATAGGCTACCACTAACCTAACTCTAACCTAATAAGCTAATCCAAACTAGAAACAAGCAAAATAAGCAAGCCATAAGCTGAATTATCCTAATAAGCTCTTAAACACTAACTGAAAATCAAACAGCCTGCAAGGGCAGTTTCAAGCTTAAAATTAAACTCACAAATGGATCCTTAGGGCAAAAAGCTTATCACCTACTTAAAGCTCAGCTAACAAGCTTCTTAAAACAATAATCAAAAAACATTTTGAAATCTAAATGAGTACTGAAAAAGCAATAAGAAAAAATTATAGGCTACTTTTGATATTTTTGAATTTTTAATGAAAAAGCTAATAAGCTAACCCTACTGACTTAATAAGCTCAATTCTAATTTAAACTAACATAATAAGCTAAATAAGATAAAAAATTAAGCAAAAGTGATAAGAAATAAGCTATAAAACTAAATTAAGCACTTAATAAGACTTGAGACCCAAACAGTCCCTACAAGGATCTTTGAGCTTATT
>BQNB010179321.1:0-12785 GCA_026074375.1 Tanacetum coccineum | reverse complement strand
GGAATGATATAAACATACCCTAGGCATGATTAAATGATTGATGGATTGATTCTTAAAAACTTTTTTCTTTGTTTTTACGAGAACCTCGGCGGTTTTGGTGTGTTTGTATAATGATTTAGATTCGTGTTTGGGAAGTTTTATTTATGAAAAACCGCTCAAAAGTGCGACGTACTTCCCAGAAGTGCGGCGCACTTCCCAGAAGTGTGGCGTACTTTTCCCCTTCTTTTTTATATTTATATATTTATTTTTTTAATTTAAATTATATATTATACTACACAAAACTTGTTTTGCAAATTTCATAATTTAAACATAATTTCAATCCATCATATTAACTTAATATTAATTTTCATTGGACTAATGTCCGTACATCAAATGTAATCCCTTATGGATTTATACAATTGATTTTATTTAAGACTCAATAGAAAAGTAAAAATAGTTATAGGAGTACATAAGTTCCCTCTTTTATTCCAACTTGGTCTGATTCTTCACTCCACAAACCAATTGGGTGACATGATGTCACTCAACTTATGATACTTTGACAACTTCCTGTCCGTTTCTTTGTTGTAAACCCTTGCAAATAAATGTTTCCATACGGATCAATTAGCCTTATCTCAGTACGCCATTGTCCTGTTGCTTCTTCTTCTTTAGTATAAGAACCCTTATAATCAGGCTTCCAGATAACGTTCTTTAATGGTACTGGTAATGAGCCAAGGAAACTAACTGCCTTCTTCCAAACACTAATTTTTTGGAATGGGTTAGTTATGGTTTGTATAGCTAACAATCGCTCAGCTGGATCGTTATAGTTCAAGTACGGTGCAGGCTTTGGTCCATATATCGGTTCTCCAAACTTATTCCTCTTTATCTGGTATTGTTCCTCGTCATCACTATCACTTTCTGCGTTTCTCATAACATCGGATCTCGCAGCACGGAAGGTTTGGTGATAAAACCCATCAAACGTCGAGAAAAGTCTCTCTGAAGTATTGACTATGCTACCAATCGTACGTAGGAATCCACGACCAACAACTATTAGTGCATCACGGTCAATCAAAATATCTAAGATTAGAAACTTAGCAATCAAGGTAGTGACCCCTACCTAGCAAAGAACATTTATGAGTATCCCCATAGCTTCTGCCTGAGTGTGATTTATCATCGTGATTCCTCTATTAACCTTCTTCATATCTTATGTTCCTAACTGTACATAGATCCGGTAAGGCATAATATTGATATCTGACCCAGTATCTGCTAACTTATTTTCGTTAACCTGTCCCTCCAGTCTTATGGGAAATATAAATGCTCTAGGGTCGTCTTTTTCTTTTAACGCCTCACGTTTAATCCTTTTTACTGCTTCCTCCTCTTCTTTTACAATCTTTCCATCTAACTCCACCTTGTCTTTCCAAATCTCATCAAGAATTTTCTTATATTTGTCATGATAAGTCATTGTCTCGATTACAAGCCTTACTTCCTCTAATAAAGTGGCTGATTCTGATTGCCAATGCTTCTTTTGCTGCTTCTTCTTGAGTTAAATGACCAGCTGACGAAGATGATCCTATATCTTGATAAAAACAAGCTCAAATTCTCCATTGATCTCTTTTTATTATGGCTACTTTTCCCTATTTTGCATACAAACGGCAGAAGTTCTTCTCCACCCAACAGAGGTATATAATCTAAGTTAAAATCAAGCAAGTGGTCCCAATCATCCAAACTCTTTTCTTCTTCTTCAATATCTTCTAAAAATAGATCAAACTCATGATATATTGAGACAGTTCCAGCCCCAAAATCAGTAATCGCCTTAGTCATACGTAGGAATGATATTTTGAAAATTACTCTAGGTTCAACATCATCTTCTTCTGGGTTGATAATGAACTTTACAAAATAGATTTCACCTCTTAGTGCAACTATGAGTTCTTTCTTAACTACTTTGTTTCCTCTTTTCACCTCATGTTCCAGGTATAATTTTACTGCATATTCATTCGAGATCATGTTCTTCTCTACTCCAAGATTAATCTCCCCATCATAAGCTTCCAGCCCATTGACAAAACAAGGTGACACGAATCTATCACTAACTTCTCGTTATCCTTCAGGTGAAAAACCATACTTTCGTTTCCTTCTTAGTCCACTGTAGCAGTGGTCCTAAAATTCTGGAGAATTCCATTCTCCAGATCCTTAACCTTAGTCACTACGAATATCATTTTCAACAATGTTTTCCTCCTAAGCAGAAATTTTCCAAACTCGAATTGGGATCCAATACTCTTAATAGAAATTAAGACAGAATTAAAACAACCATTTATGGGCTAGTTAAAACCAGTAATAAAACTTTATACATTTACATAATATCAACCAAACACTAGCATATATTCATCAAGCATTTTCTTCAAAAATGAAGAAACATGCATTCTGTTTGGTTTTAGCCAGGAAAGTACGGCGCACTTTGTAAGAAGTAGCTTACTCAGAGTTTTTAAGACTTTTAATAATTTTTAATTTAGCATATATTATGTTATCTTATTTTAATTAATTTCTTAAATATCTATAAAAACATAGCACATATCAAATTTTTAATACCAACAATCCAAAAAAAAATTTTTTTATCAATATAAAAAATATCTTTAAAATTTTGAAGTTTTTATTTTGCATGAAGTTAAAGTAAAATAAACAACACTTAGCAAATAAGAGACATGTGTAGGCATTTAGAATTTTAAACAAGCAAGCTATCAAATAGTTCTTTTTTATTTTTCTCATTTTAATGTGCAAGATGCTATAATATAAGATGTTGACAATTATGAACACAAGGAATAAATTCTACATCTTCAAATGGTCAATTACAGTTTATAGGTTTAGGATTTTTGGTTTTGATGTTCTTTTCCTTTGAAAAACTGGTTCTGTTTGTGAAAGGGACAAGAAGTGTGGCATACTTGGTAAAAGTACGACGTACTTCTGTAATTTGCAGAAAAACCGGCGCACAATGCTTATGTGCGGCGCACTTTCTGTGAAAAAATGGTTCAGTTTACCAGAAAACTGTATCTGGACGATTTATGAAAATTTTAAGTTTGTAAAAATAATGATTAATTCGAAGAAATGAAATCATCCACCGGCACGCGCCAAAACATTTGATGTGTTATAAAAAAAGCTTTAAAATTTATAATTCAGTTTTTATCAATTTCCAACTAATACACGGGTAAAGTATAAACCCCGTTTATAGTATAGGTTTAGGGTAAGACCAGGTCGTTCCACAGGATTGGTTATTCTTAGAAAGGGTCGATTATATTACGAAAGGGTTATCTAGTAGACTGTCACGATCTAAAGATAATGATTCAAATTCAAGATATAAAATGATGTTTACTTAGGGGATGAGAACAAATATAGATAAACTTGGATGGATAATGGGTTCAAGAATTAAAGTATAATCCTTTAAAGAAATGGTTAGTTTACTAAAACGATTGTCTATTTATTATAATCAAAAATCCTTTTGGCCTTTACTTTAGACTACAAAAATGCTTTAAGTTCGATTCATGTTTGGAAAATAGGAATATAAACTTTCTTAACCAAGTTCGTTAGACATGAGGTTAAGCATTAAACCTTTTTATCCTCGGTTAATAATCATTTTATTAGCCAATCCTCACAAGGCTAAAATCTAGTTGTCAAAGACAAACAACTTGGAAATCAAACATATAGCCGGAGTCTTTCGACCTATATCCGGACTAGTATGATGATCAAATGATGATTAAGAGATCCGAGTGTAAAAACATCAAGTTCATATTAATAATTTTCCAAATTCATTAGTTTATCCAAGTTAAATCCATAGTTTCCTCATAATCCCCAAGCAAACATGTTAAACTACTCCATATTCATCAATTTAAAACACATAACAAGCATGATCAATTTAGAATTCATAATATAAAAGTAGGGAAACGTGTTTATACCAAATTCAATAGCAAATAGTGCACTGCTTACAAGAATCCTCCTTCAAACAAATATTATAACAACATGTAATATTCAACTATAACGACTATAACAACTCCTTAACACAACTTCTAAGATCAAATAGTATCTTCCTTTGATTATAACCCGAAATGTGATGAAGAATAAGATGATTCTTCAATAATTCCACTAGAACTTCTTCCTAACTATTCTAGATCTAAGATAAAGTGAATTGAGATTGAGAAGTATTGAAATAGATGATTTGAGCCCTGAACTTCGAGCTCTATTTATACACAAACTTGAGGCCTCAGTTGGGAAAAGGTGGCAAGCCAAAGGTTGCCCAATAATGAAAATCATAATGATTTTTGAGTAACTGCAGGTGAAGTCCGCCGCACAAAGAAAATTGTGCGCCGCACTTGGTGTATAATTAAATTGCATTTACTTCGCTTCGAAGTACGCTGCGCAATAAGAATTGTGCACCGCACTTTAGCCTCGTTCATTAATTCTTTATAAGATTCTCTTCTAGATTCTTCTCATAACGATCGTTAGTGCATTTAACGGAATTTCTTTATACGTTTAGTCCTTTTCTTCATTCTTGGTCCTGAAATGAATATTGCACAACAAACAACCAAACTTTGCAATATTTCATGCGTTAACATACATATTTCACGTATTTCTGAGGGATATTTTATGTATATTTGGAGCGTTATCAAATCCCCCATACTTAGCTTATTGCTTGCCCTCAAGCAATCAAAGCGAAAGTACTATCCATATAATAAACACAAATTGAGTGATGCCAAGCATAATAACGCGACAAAGCACTCACAAATTTTTTATAGGTAAGATTCCCTTTCAAACACCTCAGCTCATTTAGTAAAAATGGAATAGTAAAACGGAAGTCACTTATACGCGCAGTCATAAAATGTTCAAATTGCCATAGGCTTGTTGATGTGTCGTTGTGTGGTGTTTATTTATGATAGTTCAAGTTTTAAATTTATATTTTACCGACTTAACAAAAAATAACACTTTAACGGGTAGTGTACCCGTCTTGTATTCGAGGTAATAGGTGTCAAACACTTTAAGCGAGGTAAATCTCTTAATTATTTAATTATGTTATCTTAATCTAATCAACCTAAGCTAATGTCCTATGTAAGTTCTACTTCCTAGATTCCCTAAAACAGATAAAAGGGGGGTTTCAGCCTGAGAGATTGGTAAGGGTTTGGTTGGTGATTACAATCAATTCAAGACACTTTAACCTACACAAGAAAATTAACAAAAGATAAACGAACGGTCGAGCCTTATGATAGAAAACTGTATTAGCCATCATTAATCCGATTATAACTGTTTGTTATTTCCTGTGCAATGATTACGTATCTCGAAGAGGCATATCATTCTTAGACTTAGGCGGGACTTCATCCTAAGACCTAGACACATTAATTATGTCATAATTAAAGCATCCGCATAAAGCATCCTTATTTATTGGTTATAATTCATCTAGAAGACGATGATTTGTCGAACGAACCCTGACTCATAGAGACTTTACCCACTTACTACTTAACGGTAACTTGTGTTAAGTAGTAGTCCATAATCCAAACTATAGCAATGATCAGAATGCTATTAGTTAGTACTAAGCCACTACCTACTACGGTACAACCAGTTCAATCGAGGAAAGCATGACATTATTAGTGATCCTATTTGTTCTACCTATACGCATTACTATATGGAGAGCTATCCCGGACTCTTAGCCTACGTCCAAACAACACCGAAGTTGCAGTGCATTAAATATGTAAGACTAGACCCAGTTGAATGATAGGTTACATAATTAAGCACGTAAACAAGTATCATATGATAAACATAATCAATAATTCAATGATAAATTAAGAAATCAAGATATAAACAAAACTAAACATTCAGATCTTCATAATAATGGCTAATATCCGAAGGTATTAGCCTTCAAACATCATAACTAATACAAGAGTAATGTCTTAGCCAAGGTAAAATAACCGAGTTAACGAATGCTACCAAAAACTAAACGATTACAAAAGTATAAGAAATTACATATTGTCTTCTATGGATTGGAATGCGTTGCAAGACCTCTTCTGCTCTTTTTCTCCTCTGAAAATTGACTTTTGTAGTTTAGGTATCAAGAATATAATTTAGTACACTTAAAACTCATTTTTGAGTTTTGTATTTATAGGGTCCGAAGTCGGTGTCGATACGGCGTATCCAAGGTATTGGATACGGCGTATTAAGGTTTCTTGGAGTAGGGACCACATTTGATATCTTTCAGAATATTCACATACTATATCTCCAATACGGCATATTGGTCTTTACTGGATACATCGTATTGAACTTGTTTTCTTTGTGGTCTTTGGTGAGTGCAGGCACGGATATGTCGTATCTTCCTTGATGGATATGGCGTATTGGTTGTTAGAATTGTAATCTTCAAAATATATTCGTTTAAGCTCTAGAATGCGCGCCTTTTAGTCAAGTTTCACCAAGTACTCCATAATTACTGGAATTCTTAAATATAAACAATTAAGTAACGATTCTTTGCAATAATGATATAAAATGGGTGAATTACATGGGATAAATGATGCTATAAAATAGACATTATTTGATGCCATCAAATATCCCCCACTTGAATCCTACTTGTCCTCAAGTAGCTTTTAGAAGTTTATAAAAATGTATCTCTAAGGATATTTTCCGTTAAAGCATTTATTTGATCTATTACTAGTACACAACCAAACACCTCACAAAATAGAAATATGAAAACATTCAAATCACTCAACTAATCTATGTGGTAACATGTAACTAATTTGCTCAATTGCTCGGTCATGATGAGTATTCTATCATAAGCTTGGCAAGGATACACATCTCCATCGCTAAAGCTAAGGAGTAACAAGTTTATAAAGGTAAATATGAGTTTATATGATAAGGCTTAGGGTTGATCATTCTACAATCTTTCACCAGAAGTACCACTCTAACAAGGACACATACATGGCCGTAACAATGGAATAGACATGCGTGTTCGATCACATCCTCATTCGAATTTAACCAACGGTTAGGATGAAGAATGATATAGGGTAGGAGCCTTCTAACTTTCACCAAAAGTCGTAAACCAACGAGGCAGCTGAGACATGTATACATGGCCGTAATGACGGAATAGACATGCATGCTCGTACAAATCCTCATTCATGTAAAACCAGCGGTGATGCGGTCATCGTAAGGGACTTCTACACGGAGTTTTACAACTCCCTAGGTAGAGTACCTAACCGTTATAGTAGTAGTATAGGCAAGACTCGGAGGTTGTTATCGTTCTCTAGGGGAATAGGTTGGGAAGGCTTGATCACGGTTTAACAGAATTCTAAGCGTTGAGAAAAGATTCTTTTTGTATTTTTATGTTTATAGGAAAGCAGGTAAATCATATAATTGAGAGATTGGTTAGTTTTAGCTATTACACTAATTATAAACTATGCTACTGGTGATAACAATATAATAAAAGACTGTGTTTATTTAATCATGTATTACTCCCTAGATTGCTTCTATAATACCCCTAAAATTAATATTAGCATAATAGTAGTATTATTAATGATTATCTTAATGATACAAATAAATAAGTAACATGTATCTTTTGTGTTTGACGTTTTAGTAAGTCATTTATATTGGTAATTGGGGTTGGGCTTTTTGAAAGAAAGAAAAACGGTTTATAGTAAACATTGATTAATACATTAACTTTTACATCAAAAGTATTAATAATGACATTGATAAATAAAAAAGAAAACCGCTGGAATAAAGAGATGGTCAACTGGAAGGAGTCAAACACGTATATCATCACCCGAAATCTCAGCCCATGATTGCATTATATACTCCTTCATTGTTCATTATCATTAAGTAACCGAAAACAAAAACACAAGAAAAGGAAACAGTTGGAGCTTTTAACGAGTCAAACAGTCACGTTCAAATTCTGAACTCTCATGCCATAATCAGCTTTTATTTAAGGGTTTTGCTAATGACATCCCTTAGGGTTGTCGTTAAGAGGAATCTTTTTACTACAATTTCATGTAATAAATGAAATCATCTAATCAAAATCAAATGTTTGTTGTGCATCCGGATTTTTAGGGATTGTATCCATATTTCTCGGAATTGACATCCAATCATAATGATTCATAGATAGCTTTGTAATAAAAGTCATTCTCTTAACGACAACCCTAAGTTCTGCCATTAGCAAAACCCTTTATTTAAACCCTCAACTTTCTCCGTGGCCCATTCACAATAAACCTAAATGTTAATTGACATAACAAAATAAGAAGGGTTAAAGATCGAGTAGCAGAACAAAGTTGGGTTTATGTTGGTATAATTTCTTGTCTGGGTTTCTGTTCAAGGACGTCTCCAAAGATCAGTTTGTTTGTTCTTGTTTGAGTTCTGTTCGGGTTTTGGTTTGTAGTTGGATTTGGTTTCGGTTCGTGTGGGAACAACATGTTGTTCTCGATTGGTATTTTAGTTGTTCACGGGCACGGCTTGTTATGGGTTCGATAGTGTCTTGGTTATTTTAGTGTTCGTGCTGTGGTCTGTCTCGGTTATCGTGTTTTGATTAAATCTGTGCTTTTGTTCTAGTGGTTTTTACCTTGACTACAATTTATATATATAATCATTGTGTTAAAATAGTAAGTTATAAATCTGTTATATATATATCTAGCTTATGCATCTTTACATCACCATAGAACCATGAAAATTTTTAAAGCATGTTGTGTTCTTTGTTAAACTAAGACCATATAACTTTAGTTATACGCCTCGAGGATAATGATGTCAATAATAGTAGGTCGTGAAGTGGTCTATTATACATCAGTTGTGGATATATGACTAACAACAAACCCATTGCAAATGGGTAAATAGCTAATTATAGTTTTTTTATATGAGTATACACTAGATAATTATTAACTTGGTGAATCCGTATAACAAGTCTTACTAGGTTTAAAAGATTACTACTTGTAGATGAAACATGATAAACGATAACGTTACTTGACTATGCGTAGTTACTCATTCGCAAATCCAAGCATGCGTTTATTAGCTAATATATGGTTAAGAAAACTGGAAATGAAGTATTAAAACTAAAGACTTAGTATTGTTCGTATATATATCATATTTATATATATATATATATATTATATATTTATTATATTTTTAATGTTTCTCAATTATGTGGCTGTTTAATACTAAAGATGGAGGTCAATAGATATATTTGGATGACCCCTACTTGATATTTAAGAGCACCGTAATCAACCATGTTTGTACTTACTGGTATTCATAAGCACTTTCATTGATTAAAAGTAGCTTAGAATGATTATGCGATGCAAAGACACATTCAATAATATGCTAGTTGCGTTATTTATTAGTGTGTACATATCTTTGTAGATCTGCGACGGAGATATACAACGGTTGGACTTTGTTTTAGGATTTTTTGTGGTATGGCTAAGGTACGGATATATCTACTCTCTTTTTAAGCTTTAGTTGTTCGTAAGGATATTCTTTACCTATTCTCTTTACTATTGATATGATATACCACTTGTTTTGTTCGTTTGATTATTCGTAGAATATTCTATCTTTCACTCACGATACATATTATTTGATCAGTAATTTCTTCTTTGGTCATTTGTACGCATTGTTGGCTCTTTTGTTTGCATTTCTTGTCGGTACAAATATTCTATCCTTTCTTTTAAGGATTCTATGACATTTGATATGTATCTTTTTGCTCATTTGAAATAATTATTTTAATTACGCCGCTTTTCTGTTTGCTACCTTATTTGTATAATCTCATTTGACCATTAAACTCGTTTGACGCTATGCTCCATTTGACATTGGCTCGTGTGATTATAAAATTAGTCGTTTTGTTATAGACTATGACCATGTGTTGACATATTATATTTGTTCTCGTTATGCTATATAATCCTTTTGTCTTGTTCTGATGCCCAGACGGCTAACATAGCCACTGGACTGGTGGCAGGTACATTGTGCCTGCGTCATTGGAGGCACAAATGGCATGTCCCTTATTGTGCGCAGCGATAATTCTCTCATCACGGCTGTGACTCAGATCCATGATGTTCTCTTTCCATTTTGTTGTGACTCTATTATGCACTTGGCCATTTGGTTTGATTTGTAGGGATGTATGGATGCCATCCTAGTATTTTATATTAGTTTTTTTGCGTGAATGGATTCAGTTAGGTGCCATCACTCCCCATTTCACCAATTTGGTCTAGGGTACATTATGGTTGTCGCTGCTACAACTCCCCCATGGAAATTCGGATATGACTATTTGATAATGATACAATGTATGTACGGATTATTATTTAGTCTTATGCATGTGGCTTGCTTTAGACTTCATTTTCGACGCTTCCGTGGAGGAATTTCTATATGTTTTGTTTGGCTACTTATTCGTTCCAACTGCTGACTGTTTCCTTTTCGTGTTTAGATACATTGTTTTGATCTATCATGTTCGTTTGGCTTATCTGTTTCGTTTGTTATTCTATTTTGTTTGGCTATTCTGTTTCGTTTGGCTATCTGTTTCGTTTGGCTATCTGTTTCATTGGGCTTCCTATTTCGTTTGGCTACCTATTTTGTTTGGCTGCCTATTTTCATTGGACACTTATTTCATTCAACTCTTATGATATATAAGATCTTTGTTACCTATGTTATGGACATTCTATTTGCGGTTTACTTATGGATATGCTTGATCTATATTCCTTGATTATATCTGTTTTGTATATCTGTTCACTGAGCTTTTTAGCTCAGCCGCATTTCTTTTCCTCGCGGCAGGTAACCAAGGAAATTTGGGATACGAGTGAAGAGTGCAAAAGAGCTCATATTGGACCATATTCAGGGATTAGCATACCACCTCTACACTATAAGATGTTTAGAAGCGATTTTGGATCCGTTGCTATCATAGAAGACCTTCATGTATAGACTTTGTATTTTCCTTAGTAATTAGTGAAATTTTATCAACCCATTTTATTAGTAAAGTCTTCTGCTTGCATACGTTTTGGTTCCGTAAATGTTACATTTGGGCCCGTTTCGGGGCGGGGTGTTTCAGAAGCTGTGTTTAAAAAACCGCCTGAGGCTCGCTCACCTGATGCGCGTCTGAGGCAGATGCACTACCGTATTGCATCAGACATCCTGATGCATTGCGATCACGGGATGCGTGGTGAGGCGCGCGCATCAGGCACGCATCAGCTAATGCGTGCATTTAGCGCATCATGTACTTGGGCCTTATAAAGTAAATTTGGTCTTACTAATGTGTATTGGGTCGGCTTCTAATGGGCTTTTTTTTGAACAGCAAATCAATAAATAAAACTAGCAAGGCGTTAGAAAGGAATTACAATAAGTTCATACAAGAGGATATCGGATCAATAGTCCACTCTATCCAATTGGGTACCAGATCCCCACTTCCATGACAAATCCAAGAATGCAAATAAACCATGATTTCATCCATGAGTATCCTTTCTGGGTGGTTTTAAATCAAAACAAACTCGATTCCTATACCTCCAAAGAACCCAAAAAGCAGTTTGCAAAACCACATCAAAACCCAACATTACATGGTTGTTAAGACTCGCCGAGTCCGCCCAAGAAGATAGGTCGAGAAGGGTTTTGGGATAGTTCACCACACCCCACCAACGCGATATGCGGTTTCAAAGAACAACAGCTATTGGGCAATCAACAAAGATATGTTGACTTGTTTCAAGGTCCTCATTGCATAAGGGACATCTAGTGGTGTGTAGATCAATCCCACGATGGTCTAATGGGCTTTACTTTAAATAAGGAGCTTGGGATTGATGTTGATGATGACGAGGATATGAAAATGACTTCTAGTTTAGTCTTGAAGGAGTTAGAGACACAAACCTTTCATTGATGCTTTTGATTTACTTTTAATTATTCAAAAAGATAACACTTATGATTTTTTTGACTATTTATGTATTTTAGCGATATGAAATCGTGAACTATGAAAATGCATGGTATCTTTTGATAGTAAATGTGGTATTATTGTGTTTTGTGCCCTATATTTAATTTACAAGTGTTATTTTATAAAGTGTTGCCTCGGGTATGACTGCAATCAAGCCAAGCTTTTATCAAGCAACTCGAGCTCTAGCTTGAGCTTGACTCGATCGAGCCGAGCTTTTATCGAGCTCGAGCCCGATCCCAATCCCAATAAACAAGCTCGAAACACATAACAAGACGAGCTCGAGCTTTCAATAGCTCGAGCTCGAGCTTTTATCGAGCTCGAGCCCGATCCCAAGCCCAATAAACAAGCTCGAAACACATAACAAGACGAGCTCGAGCTTTCAATAGCTCGAGCTTTCAATAGCTCGAGCTTGAGCTTTTATCGAGCTTTTCGAGCTTTCATGTACATAAATATTTTCGTTATACATATTTATATAAACAACGTAAATATAATAGTTAAATATTTATGGTAGAAGGATATTTAAACCCTAATGTTCAAATGTTTTGTATAAATTCTTTACTCTTGAATCCATCACTTATTTTATTGACCTTATTGATAAGTTTGACTATCGAATAAAACATTTATGAATAAATCCGAGCTTTTCGAGCCGAGCTCGAGCCTTATTCGAATATTTTTCAAGCCGAGCTCAAGCTTTAATGATTAAGGCTTGTCGAGCTATCGAGCCGAGCTCGAGCCTAACTTGTGATTTTCGAGCCAAGCTCAACCCCTGTCAAGCTCGAGCTCGGCTTGGCTTCATTGCAGCCCTAGCCTCGGGTACGCGATGCGCGCGCTTTCGCTTCGGCGCCTCACGCCTCGGCTTTTTGACCTTTATTGCATCGACGCGCATCGCGATTTTTAAAACTAGAAGTGGTTCTGA
>BQNB010179320.1:0-12785 GCA_026074375.1 Tanacetum coccineum | reverse complement strand
ATTCTAAAATGTGTAAACCCTAATTATTATATTCATAAGCCTTCACACACATATCTACACTCAAAACCCTAATTCAAAAGTCCAAAACCCTAATTCAAAATTCAGAAACCCTAACCCGAGCTAAATACTACACAATGACTCGTTTCTTCATTTTAATCCATTTTAAACCTTAACCAACACTCAAATAAGTTGCACTAACTTATTTTACAATCATATCAATCCTAATCAATCATTATTTCATCATTAATTCATCATCTTATTTCATTTGTACGTAAAATTAATCTGAGAAACCCTAAATGTACCTAATTGTGCACTAAATGTAACTTTGACCCGTTTACTCATTTTTTGACCATCTCATTCTCAAGAAAGCAACAAGAGTCATTTTAAACCCATAAAATGAGTTTAAAAACCTTTATCCATTATTTTCCATCCTTGCTTCAACAATGTACGAGAATTACAATGCTAGAAAACCCTAAAAGCCTTATATGAACCCTAATTCCAAGCTACGGCTTATTCTTTCAATTTCAACCCATCTTAACTAAAACCAACAATCAAACTTCATTGATAATACTTTATTTAAGCCCTAGGATCTGTATTCCATCATTCCTAATCAAAAGTATACAAAATATAAACCAAGAAAGTCAAGAAAACCCTAAACGTGCCCTAATCAAACTCGTGACCTCATTTCTTCAATTCTAATCCGTTTTAACCCAAACCAATTGCTAATCTTTGCTAATTACTTTAATACCAGACCTTAACAACCTATTTCATCTATCCTTAATCATTATAAACACAATGTACCTTGGAAAGACTCTTGAAAACCATGCCGAGCCCAAAACAGACCCGCGGCTAAACTTGACCCATTTTGACCCATTTAAGACCCATCCATGTGCAAGATATTTACATGAACTCCTTCTAGAAACCTTGTAGCAGCTTACCCACCTTCTTTAACAATCCCATGGTTAAAATCAAAGCCACATGAACCCTTTTGTGCTTATGGCAGCCGCGGCATACACATGGTGTTTCCACCATGTTCTTGCTAGTTTCTAGCCTATCCAACACATCCTCTAGCCTCTCTTAGTCATCCTCTAGCTCTCATATGTGTCCTAACCAGATCACATAAGTTTCCTTAGCCTCCTTGCATTGAAAATGGGTATAAATAGGAGCCATAACACTTCATTTTTCTTCATCCCCCACTCTCTTATCTCATACCCATTATAGAAGCAATACTTTGCTCTAATAGATCCTAAGTGATCTTAACAAGGCTCAATACAGAAGGAGCATAAAGAAACCAAGAAACGAAGTCCCCGAAGTCGTTACTCGAAAGCCGTACAACAGAAAGTCCATTTCTGACCTGTTTCCTCCAACCATTTTTGCTCATTGAAGCGCATACCCAGGTTTTGAATAGTTCTACTATCGGCTCCTACACCCTTATAATTTCATATGATCCTAAGATACTCTTGTTAAAGTTTCATAACTTTCAATTCATGCCTCATCTTCCATTTTGATCCAAAACCGTAAAACCCAAACCCTAATTCAGCGTTTTCTTAAAACTAATGTTTGATAATGGTTAAATATTGATATAATCTATCCTATCATCTTAAATAATGTAAACAACTAATTTATTGATTAATGAAGGAATTGAACTTAAAACCCACGCGTTTATGTTTTGAAACCTAATTCAACCCAGTTTTGCTTCCTAGCCTTTAACGAATCGTTATTTTTAAACTTGTGTTGCGTTTAAAAACTTCATATTTATTTATTATAACTTTATAACTGTGCTAATGAAAGATGTTTAAATAAGATTGCATGCAATTGGACTAGTTTTTGTAATTTAATCCATGCAAGGTCTATATCAGTAACGGTTCAAAACTTATAACTAAAGGGGCTGAATATGTCAGTATATAAATTAAACATAGGGTCTATTATTCACTTTTCAAACTCCAAGTTTACTTGGTATATCTGTTCAAAGTTGAAAGACCAAAGTCGTAAAATCAAACTCCAAGACCTATTGCAAATTTTTCAATTCCCAGGGTCAAAATGTAACATTTTTGAAAAGTAATAATAGCATGCTCAAAAACATTATCTGACATAACTTTAATTAACCTTCTCGGCTTAACATTTCCAAAGATTGAATAAAACGCTTAAAAAAACCGATCATCCGAAGCTATTTTACAACAATCTAAGAGGACTTTATATACAAGGTTTCATCTTGGTATTACGTTCTGACTGAGTTGTTGGGTTTACGATTTAAAGTGCCCTAGCTCCTCAAACGTTTACTGAATGACTTTTGAATTGTGATAGCCCGAACGGTGATATAATAATTCAAACTCTTCAATCAAACTCATAACTCTTAAACCAAAGTTCTAAAGTACAATCTTCCTAAGACTTGACATATTCTACTCAGGTGGTGACTGGCTGTTTAACTATCATTTAATTATATCAACATTCCCCGGTTTAAAGATTGTGATAAGGTCGTCAGCCTTTCATTTCAGAATATTTTACATCTACCTGCCCAGTGAAGGACATAACCTCAAGCTTTACTTATTTTACATGTTTTATAAACCCGCGAGGGGGATACATGCTTGTCACAAACTCTTTTACATACTCGTTTATTTTATAACAATGTGATTACCTCTCAAAGACTTATACATGTTTAAACCAGGAATACAAGTGTTCTTACAAGTTATATGCTATCCTGATACACTATTACAACTAATGGCTAATCACTTTATGCCAAAAAGTCCTCATTATCATGGACCATTACTACTTTTCGGTGAACGCAAAATTGTGGATAATCTACGGGATTGACGAATCCTGTTTATGTTACCGATAGGTAACCCAAACTACTATATTTGAATTTCATAGGTATATGGCAATTACCTACACCGAGGGCCATTATCTCTTTATATATATATCACATCATTTTGGGTATATATATACACTAGTCAGTTTGTGTGCCATGAGCTTAGACCAGACCAGACTATACTATACAAGACCAAGACCAAATCAGACTAAACAAGACAATAACGCAGTAATACACTGTTACTACAATAATTGCATTCGTTGCAATTATACAAATAACGGGTATATAATAACGTGACCCAAGATCATAACAATAACATTTTCATAATAATTGTGTTTGTACAATTATTACACTATGACTTGTATTCAAACTGCTTATCAAACCTATGAATTTCACTCAACCTTTGTGTTGACTTTTTAGCATGTTTATCTCAGGTTATTGAGCAATATGCGGCACGGAGTGGCATGGACTCAAAGATGGTTGAACTGTTATCATTCAAACTTGATGTTTTAGATTTTGGGACCTGCATTTTGTAAAACTCTGATTTGAAATGAATGATAACGTATCTTTTGAACAAACGTCTCTTTTGGGTCGTTTTCTATGATTATGATTGTTGTTTCCATGAAGTAATACCCCAGATTAGCTTCCGCTGCTATATTGTAAAAATGGGGGTGTTACACATAGTTTCTTGGTGCTAGCATGGGTGGACGTTCTTTAGAACCAGCCGCCATGATGTCATTTATCATTCAATGTTGTTTAATGAAATAGAACATGAATGGATGATTTTGAAGTATATTGTGAATGGAATAGTGATGGATGTTAAGTTGAAAGTTGGATGTTTTTTGTTTTTTGGTATGTATTGATTGAAACAAATCATGATAAAGTTACAAACTTAAGGAAGTTATTTGTCATTTATAGTGTAAAATTTGTAATCTTTATTGTTTGTTGAGTGATTTTGAATGAAAAGGACTAATGATGAAATACTTTTGTCATGAAAGATCGAATCTTGAAGTGTATTATCAATCATTAAGTCTTTTACAAACCAAAGACTAACAATGTTATGTCTTTTTCATTAAGGGTTAATAATAAAAACACTAACAATCGTTATAAGAAAGGACAAGGACTAAGTATGAGCTTAGTTGTGAGAGGAGGGAAGAAATTGAAAATAGGAGCTAGGGCTTGTAACTATCCATGCATCTCAAAACCCTAGGTTCCCGACTCATTCTACTTACTCGGTTTAACACCTGTTATCCCACTAATAGATTGAATTCCTTATGCTTGTTTAAGGTTTAGTTATATTAGAATAAGTCTAACACAACTATAGTAAAAGCTTTGTTTGAATATATTAAAGATTATGCGGAAGCTAATCTTTAATATTAAGAAGAATTATCAATGAAATAGTAATTCAATAAACATATAATTCAACAAACAAGCTTCAATATTTTTAAATACTAAACGAAATAAAACCCTCAAAAGTTAGGGTCATAAAGACCTTGAAGCTAAGAATTATACGACTAAGATTGATTTGGCTTTGGTACTGGTATGGGTATTGGTATTGGTATATCAATGATTTAGCCTAGGACCATCTTATTATTACACCAGTGGAATACTACTTGAGATTACAATACTTTCCTAAAGTATATAAAATATTTCTATAAATAACTATTACCTATCAAGTAAAGTAGTACTAACTAAACATACTTACACTACAGTACTAACTGATACTAAAGCAGTACTAACTACTTATAATATTTTCTTAGCAAGTATAACTTTCACACATTAACTTCAAGCAGTCTTTGTACTAGTAGTAGTAACTTTTACTAGAAGCATTAACTTTTGTACAAACATAGTAATCATACTTAGTATATATTTCTTGAAGTCTCATGACAACACTAACTTCATCAGAGCAGTATTAACATAAACTTGAGTAGCAGTAATTCTAACAGCATTAAGAAGACTTTTAATCCCAACAATCCCCCCTTAAACTTGATATTCTTCTTTAAAATCATCAAGTTTCTTCATTTAAAGCTTCATCAAACTAGGAGTATGCTTCCAAACACCTCTTACTTTCTTATAAGCTGTTTTCTAATGAGTTTAATAGAAGCTGATAGAGCAACCCTTTCATCACTTTCATAATCAATATTAAGCCTTCTTTTCCAACATCATGAAAGTGTAAAGTGGTGGTAAGGAATACTTTCTTCTCTACACATTAAATCTATATGCATATGTTGCATCCTTAAGGAATGTACTCTACGGGAGTCATATAGCTTCCAATCCAACACTTTGTATGCTTGTTGATTCCTCCATACTGCATCTTGTACGTGTGGTTCAAACATTGTTTTCAAATTACCCCATAATAACAAATCTAAGTCTTCCACTAGCTTTGTTGACTCAAATTTAGCTTTTACCAACTTGTACAAATCTTCCAAATCTTCCCTGTCAAAATTTTTAAGCATTTGACTAAAGATCATGTACATTTGAGACTTTCCATCAGCTTTATTATTTGATAATAACCTTTTCTTCATTCTTTATAAATCTTCCAGTCAACAATACTTGGAGACTTAACAGCCAAAGGTATAACATCAATTGCTACTTCTTTATCTAGAATGATTTTCATTAACTGTTTAAGCTCTGTTGTTTCTTTGTCACCTTCCACCTTTTGCTTCTATGTAATCTCTTGTATCAGCTCCGTTCTTGGGTTCTAAAGTCTTTAAATGTATTTACCCTTTTGAATGCTCTGTCAAACATCTCTTGAATAGAATCAAACTCTTTCAACTTCAAATCTTTGAGCTTGTATCCTTCCATGTTCTTTAGGTAAGTGCACATTATCTTTCTTTGTTGAGCTTTTGTTGGTGGTTTGTTTCTTTTCTCGTCTACTCTTTTAGCTACAAAATTTTTTCTTCTTTTCTCTAAGAGTTGTTGAAATAATGTAGCCTTTTCTTCAATAAACAACTCTTCTTGTTCTTATGCTTGTATTCTTTCAGCCAATTGATGATCAGCATCAATCTTTTCCTGTATATCATTCCATGTAATCTTTTCCTGTATATCATTCCATGTTTCAATCAAGGCAATATCTTATTTTTTAGCTTTCTCTCTTGCAAGTCTTTCTTCTTTATCAAATTCAGCTTGTAAATTTAAAGCAGTTTCTTCATCAAGCCTGATTTGATCTTTCTTTTTCATAGGCTTCACAGGTTCTATCAATATCCCTTTACCTTTGTCATATGATTGTTGTAAAGATAGTTGTGAAGATATTGTTGTTGTAGATTCACCCAACTCATGTATAACAACCCCTTTCTTCTTAGGTTTTGTAGTTTTTAATTTTTCAAGTACTTGAGCCAAAGTAATATCATCAACGGTTGTAGTAGTATTTGTTATAGAAGCACTAACAGTTGTTGCAGCAGTAGTAGTACTAATTATATCACCAGCAACACTATCTTGAGCAGCATCAATAATTATCTTACTAGTGTTAATAACTTCAACTGCTTCTTCAACAACATCTTGTTTTGCAACAAACACCTCCTCACCAGCCAAAACATTCACATCATGAACACTAACCAGGGTAATTTCTTCATCTGTATCAATAGCATCAATCCTCCCCTGTTTAGATGCATCCTCACCCAAACTTTTTTCATCACCAGAGGATTCTACCCTAGCAGTCAAACCAACTTTGTATAATCTCTTCATCCTATAAGTTCTGGACCTATTTTCTTTTCAAGCTTCTTGACCCTCCTTTTTCAAACTAGCAATCTCATTATGTTGAGTAGTCTTTGTCTGCTCCAAATGAAGAACCCTGTTTTGTAAAGTGGTACATAGTGTCATCAATTCATTAAGTTTAAGTCTATCCTCATCACTTCAAAGTGTGTTACCTCCTACGAGTAGTGAATCATTAAAATGTTTAGATACACTCTCAAACCTAGTTCGAGTAGTAGTATCCCCCATGGTTTCTTGGCACCAGGGACCACCACCTGAATTAGTTTCTTACCAACCTGTCCTACCTGCTTCTACGCCTAGAAAGCCAGTAGTGGCAGCCCTTACCACACTGTCACCCAACTCCTGAAAGGACAGCCTCATCTGCAAACATTTTCACGAGTGAGGTACATGAGTGTCCTTTATTTTAGGCTTCCTAGGTTGTTGTGTCTTTTGAGGTTGAGTAGTTGGTTGAATAAAGGTGGGTGTATGATGGGGGCTCAGTTGGAATTGCTGAACCTTCACCCAATTATGATTGGTTTTTTACTACCATTGTTTGAAATAAATGTGTTACTCTACCAGAAAAACCTTTGCCTACCATTCTCATATTTCTAAAAAACTTTTTAGTGTGAGAGGGTGCAATATATATTATCTTATGAGTTAGCAGCTCATCAAGTTGTTGGTCCAAAAATACTTGTACAAACCTTGGATACATAAAAAATTTGCCAGACAAATTATCCAAGTTTCTAATCATACTTTTAAAAACGAATTTTTTAAAGTTGAATTTCTAATTTGTCGCTAAGCAGATAATGGCAGATGCCATAGTACTACTAAACTCATTCCATGCAGTAGTCTCTGGACTTAGACACTGTAAAATAGTATAAAATAGAAATTTCCATTGTGGGGAAAAGAATGGTTTATAAAAAGTTAGTTTTTTGTAAAATTTTCTCATACCCCATCAATGTAAGTTATTCAAAAATGGTAGAATTTGGTAAACAATCAACACCTTCCTTATCTGCTAGTTGAAGATCTCTTCTAATAGATGATTCAGTGATGATTATCTTCTTGCCATCTATTAGGACATGTAACTGTTCCTCCCCATTAATAGTTTTGGCAATGACAGTAGACCATAATTGTTTAATGCAAGAAATACATATAGTAGGATTAATGCATACCTTATAGGGTGTGCATTCAAAAAATCCGCAATTTGTTCAAACCCATCACTCTCTGTGTGTTTAGACAAAAATGCGACCATATTAGACATCTCATTCTATATAGTTCATAGCTTCAAGGTTGTAAACCCTAGTACTACACAGAGTACTCGTATTATTAAGATTAATAATATTGGAGCTTTTCAGTGATATCATTGTTTATACAAGTTTACTGTTTCATTGATATTCACATATATTCTTCTAAGTACTAAAGAGTAGATTCCGCATACTCTTTGGTATTCATAAAGTTTCAACTATAAGTTGTTTTGGATTTATCTCAAAGTAACTTAACAATTACAAGCTAAGGAATCGATCAAGAAAGGGGATCAACAAGTTATAGTTGAAACTTTGTGAATACCAAAGAGTATGCGGAATCTACTCTTTAATACTTAGAAGAATATATGTGAATATCAATGAAACAGTAAAACTTTAATTCCCAACATCTATCAAGAAAAACCTTGAAGTAACTTTGATTCTATGTTATTATTCCGCTGTGCAAATTTATTAATCATTGTTACTATATCCTAGATGAGTCTTAATAACGATCTACGGGGTTATAACGGACTTCAAAATTGGTATCAGAGCCATGGGGCTCATGATCTAAGATCTACAAGGTGTTTTGGTGTCGCATCTATCAAGGAAAAGAGGTACGAGTTTCTACAGCCAAGAAGCAGCAGATGGAAGAAGGTTACTGTATTTGTTTTGGAATGAAGGAAAAGCAGCAAGTGAACATATTTAGAAAAGAATGGGATTCGATATGTTGCCCAAATTTTTAGGGATTGTCTTTTATTCTCATAATAACTTCCATATATATTTAACAGCAGTTACTACTGATTCGTTGTTTGAGGTGATAAGTATGGGAAGTTAATGCTGCCAAAGGTATGTTGATGCTGCTGATTTACGTTAGCCTTGACAGAAGAATTTAGTACTGCCAGATTTGTGTGTTAGTACTGCTAGCCTTATTTTTTGAAGACAGTTTATGCTGCTAGCATTATACAATGATATTTTTGCTTCTAGGGCAATTAGATAACTCGTTACTGCTGCCAAAGATGATAAAAGAGAAGTTTGTGCTGCCAATGTTATTAGTGCTGTTGTCCTTAAAGATTAATACTACTAAGGTTTTGAAAAGGCAGTTACAACTGCTAGCTTTAAAGCAATATTAAGTTTGTACTGCTAGCATTGGGCTTAAAGGAAGTTAATACTGTTGTGGTTATTAGTACTGCTAGGGTTAGTAGTTACTACTGTTGGACTTAAACCAAGGTTTGTGCTGCTTATATATTTAATACTGCCAATAGAAAGATGTTTTCTACTATTGGTTAATACTGTTAGTTTAAGGGGAAGAGTTAGTACATATTGTGTTTAGAAAGAACAATAGTAACTAAGGAGGTTAGTACTGCTTATGAGTATTTAGTAATGTTCTTGTTCCATTAGTACTGCCAGATGTTTTTGTTAGTACTGCTGCGTTGATACTTAATACTGCTGGCCAAGAAAATTAATACTGCCAGTTCATAGTTTGTACTGCTATTGAAAGCAGTTAATACTGGTAGCTTTAGCAGATATCGGATAACACACACTTTGGGATCTTGGACAAAACAGAAGCACAAGTTTGTTGGGTGTTTACTGTATCGATTTTGGTTTTGGTTTTGGTTTACGTATTCTTAACAGATTTAATGGCTCCTATTTTGGATTATTTGTTCGAATTGGTTACGAAGAAGATTGATTATCACCTATTTGAAGTTGAAGTGGAGTTTTTCGGATGCGTGTTCTTATCATATCTTAAAGTGGGTGTTACACTTTGAAGATAACTTGTTCGTGCTTAGAAACGATGTGACGAAGACTTGTCAAAATCTAGCAAAGGTGTGTGATTTTTCTTATGGTGCTCAATGCTCACATTTGCTATCACTTTGGTTATGTGTCTCATAGAAGATGAGGATTTTTGTCAAGAGGTTGCGATCTACTTATATTTCACAGATTTATTTATAAGTTTGGAGTCACGTGGATAGTACAAGACATAAGACACAAGTTTGGGTTATTCTACTTCAGCATCAAGTTCGTTATACTTAGTTTTCTTCATCAGTAATCATTACATAGAGCCTACAGAATTGAAGATTCAAGAAATGGTTAACATATGGGTTTCAGGGGAAGCTTATTGTTAAAATGTTTAACCATTTATATGCTACATGAGGTGAAGGTTTTTACTACTGTAAGTCATTATTACTACTGCTAGTTTAAGTTTCTACTGCTCAAGTTCATTTATCTTAAGGCGCGTCATGGAGGGTAATTTGAGTTGTTGGAAGGCTGGATTAGAAGTGTGATAGTGGTTTGTGGTTGTCGAAATCAAAGTTGCATACTTTAGTCCCCTATTTGATTATGACAAAAAGGGGAAGAAGATTTACAAAGAAGACGTGCAACTTACAGATCCTTGGTGGAATTGCATGGATCCTTATTCTTTCATATATATATATTAGCTTCAAGGGAAGTTTATGCTTATATGGTTTTGTCATTATCAACTAGGGGAAGATTGTTGGAAATTATATTTGAGTTGATAACACAAAACATATAAAAGATGAAGGACTTAAAAGACAAAGAAGGAATTCTTCAAATGATGGAAGATTACAGAAGATTTCCAAGAAGATAATTATAAAAGTTATGAAGATTTAAGTTGTTTCCTAATACTTATCCTTTGTAAACCTAATTCTCAACCATGCTTTCATGGTTGAGAATCCCAATGGTTCTAATCTCCTACAATAGGACTTAGAGCAAATTTATGAAGATGATCTAGAAGCAATGGATTTGAAGTGGCAGCTCTCTCTACTAAGTGTAAAGGCAAAGAGGTATATTCAGAGGACAGGCAAGAAAATTTTCATTAATGCTAATGATATTGATGGGTATGATAAATACAAGGTAGTGTTTTTCAACTTTCACAAGATGGGACACTTTGCTAGGGAGTGTAGAGCATCAAGGAACAAGAGGGTCAGTTTAGAAATCAAGACAACACTAGGAAACATGAAAATAATGAAGATACATCTTCAAAGATAATGTTGGCTATAGATGGTGTAGGTTTTGACTAGAGTGATATGGCAGAAGAACAGGTTCAGACAAACATGGCTCTAATGGTGTTTACAGACTCTGAGGTATACAATGATAAAACTTGCTCTAAAACTTGTCTAAAAAACTATGAAACTCTTAAGAAACAGTGTGATGATTTGATTGTTAAGCTTAATCAAACTGAATTTATAGCAACTACTTATAAAAGAGGTTTAGCAACTGTAGAAGAACAACTTATCACATATAGACAGAATGAGGTTCTTTTTAGTGAAGAAGTTGTAGTTCTTAAAAGGGAAGTAGCTTGCAAATGTACTTAAAAGTGAGTTTAAAAAAGTTAAGCAAGAAAAAGAGGGCATTGAATTTAAAATTGAGAAGTTTGATAAAGCCTCAAAAGACCTAGACAAGTTGTTAGGGAGTCAGATCATTGACAAAAGTAAAAAGGGTTTGGGGTAAAATGTTGTTCCTCCACCTCATCCCTTAATCTATAATCGACCTAAAAAACTTGATTTGTCTTATTCTGGTCTTGATGAATTTAAAGAGCCTGAATTCAAAAGTTATGGTTCTGAGAATAGTAAGCAAGAGTCTAACATTGTTTGTGATTAAAAAATCAGATGATTTGATGGAAAATTCTGTGACCTCTTTGGTAAAAGAAACAAGTATCAAACGACACATGGAGCCTTTGTTGAGTCTTCCACTTAATGTTGATAAAGAAACTATTTTTCCTGTTGATAAAAAGGTAGAGTCTGTCAATCTAAAAATAAAGAAAACAGTTAAAAGTCAGTTAGGGTATGCTGGAGATATATTATCACTAACTGTAGGGGGGAATCAATGGGAATTAGATGGACAGAAGTCCAATCAACTAGGAAGTGATTTTGTGATGTATAACAAAGCTTGCTTTATTTGTAGGAGTTTTAATCATGTACAGGCTCAATGAAAATACCATCAAAGGGAAAGGATGGTATATGGGAATAATTATAACAGGGTGAACTACAACTATACTACTAAAAGGACTCACCCTAATGCTCCAAGGAACATGGTTCCAAGCGCAGTTTTAATGAAAATTGGCCTAAAACCATTTAATACTGCCAGGACAGTTAATACTACTCATCCAAAATCTACAGTTTTTAGTGTTAAACCAATGTCATGTTTTCCAAAAACAGCACAATCATTTGTAGGAAGACCCTTTCAATCTAAAACCGCATTATCTAACAAAAGGTTTCTGCCAAGGCACAAGCTGTTAATACTGCTAGGCCAAAAGCAGTTAATATTGCTAGGCCAAAAGCAGTTAAAATTGCTAGGCCAAATTTTGCAGTTGTTAATGTTATTAGGGTAAATTAGGCAAATGCTATAAAGACGTCAGCATGTTGGGTTTGGAGGCCTACCAAACCTGATAGTGCATCAATCACCTTGAAGAAACATAATTACATTGATGTACGAGGCAGATCCAAGTCAATGATGGCTTGGGTCCCCAAAGGAAAGTAATTTCCTTTTTTTATGTGCATGGCAAGCCACAATAAGATGACACATGATTTGTTGATAGTGGATGCTCAAGGCACATGACTGGGAACATAGCTTATCTCTCAGATTTCAAGGAATTTGATGGAGGTTATGTTACATTTAGGGGAGGAGCACGTGGTGGTAGAATTTCTGGTAAAGGAACACTTAAAACTGATAGTCTTGATTTTGAAGATGTATACTTTGTCAATGAGTTAAAATTAAATCTTTTTTGTGTCTCACAGATGTGTGACAAAAAGAACTATGTCCTTTTTACTAACACTAAATGTCTTGTCTTATCTCCTAATTTTAGGTTGCCTGATGGAAGTCAGATACTTCTTAAAATTCCTAGAAAGGATAATATGTATTGTTTTGATATGAAGAACATTGTTCCTAAAGAGAGTTTAACTTGTCTTATTGCAAAGGATACATTGGATGAATCAATGCTCTAGCATAAGAGGCTTGGTCATATCAATTTTAAGAACATAAATAAGCTTGTTAAGGATAATCTTGTAAGAGGTTTGCCTATAAAACATTTT
>BQNB010179319.1:0-12785 GCA_026074375.1 Tanacetum coccineum | reverse complement strand
AGTGTTGAAATTAAGGTTAAAAACCTTAGAAAACGTTGTATGAACGTACGGGTCATGTCGAAATTTCGTAAAAAATTTATACTTAGAAATTTTACCTAAAAACATTATATTTGAGTTTTAAATAATAAAATATTATTTTATTATTTTATTTATTTAATAAATTTACTAAAAGACAAAAAAGGTAATTTTTCTCGAAACTTCACAAATATGTTTATAATGAGTAAACCTTCCATTTTCAACCCTATTATGATTATTTTTACGGTGACTAAGGTTACCGAATGGACTTATCGAGATATATTTATAATTATTAATTATAAATATCTACTTATATTACTTATCTATTTTTCTTAAAGAGTATAAGTATGTATTATTGAGTAATGGGATTGATATGATTGCTGGGATATGTCGTCAACCATCACACCACTAAATTGTTATGGGTAATTGTACAACGTGTCTAAACTCTATGCATCTAACATGAAGACTGTTTTGGGAGTGAATGATTAAAATGGGACATTAAATGGACTAGGTCGTGTGCGGGCGTCGTTGCATTGCTTGTGTGATTGAGATTTGGTTGCTAAAGACTTGCTTGAGGTGAGTTCTCGTAGCCCCACTTTGTATTGTTTTTCCAGTGGGGGAAAATGATACTCAAATGTGTTTGTTTTGAATTGATATGTGCGAAATGTGGTTTTGTTTTTGGGACAAGTTATGTGCTTATGACTGCTATGTGAATATTATGTGTTGTATGATTCATTGGAGCGGATGGGTATGCCTACCCCGCAGACCCCGTATTTATGTGATTATTAAAGCTGATGGGTACACCTACCCTAAGTTGTGTTTGGTCCTGCCCAAATTTTAGTGCTCCAGCTGTAGCCCTTTAGGTGCGTAATGTACATATGGTGATTGATTAGCGGGATGCTATTGTTTGATGCATATATATATACTATATATATATATATATATATATAGTTATAATATATATAAAAGTATATTATATATAATAGTTATATATAAAAATATATATTATATTTCACAGTCATGAAATTGCACTATTTTCCACTGTTGAAATATTGGCATCAGCTTTTGGTTTTAGAGTCAAACCTAAGAGCTATACCAACATTATTGTTGACGTTTCGAGTAATCGATTTTCCAGGTGAAGTGAAAGTGGAATAAGTTGGTGAATTTATGATAGCAGACCTTTAGAAGTATCCACGAGTTGGATTTTTCAAGTAAAGTCCTTGCTATGTTTATTTTTAAGGTTTTCAGTATTTGGAAGATTTTGGTTTAAAAAGTTGGATTTGACCCCTGTGTGGCTATTGGATATTGAAAGGTTTTATGATTGTTGTGATTTAGGACATCACCGAGGTTGTTCGAGGTTGATGCTCTTACTAACACTTGAAGTTAGGCATTGTAGTTTACTCCTATATTGTATTTGTGTTATGATATGATCATTATGTTGCCTCTCAAGATTCGCCATTGTCGGGTGTGACAACTAGTGAGTTTGTCAAAAATGATTTCAAACCAAAACCCAATGTTATTTTCAATCAATCAAACGTTAGGAACATAAATAAAAATTGTTGTTGTGCATTGTTTAATACAAGTTTAAAAATGGTATTTTTTAAACACATGCATAATGATCTCATGAGCAAAATTCAAGATACATAATTCATATATATTTTTTGACATGTTTGGATGAGCAAAATCAAATTAAGGAGCGTTTGGATTAACTCTTAGATTTTAATTTTTAGGTCGAGTTAATCGTTACTCCACATTTGTGACAATTAAGCACACACTAGATACCTATTTCAATGAGAAAACCTTACTAAAATTGGCACTCTTTTAATTAGGTGAAATGACGTTGGAAGAAGAACTACGGTACACCAAATCATACGTTCCAACAACGTTCGGGGACAAAATATTACACAATATCTATTGGGAACATTTTAATGCTCCCTCTCAATATTTGAGGGTATATAAGACAGTGCTGAGTAGAATAATTTGAAAAATTTTGAATTTACTAAGAAATTCTTGAAAATTTTGTACTCGAGCACTCCTTATTATCACCATTAAGTATAAACTACATATATACAAATTCACAAGTTTCAATTATGTATGAGGTTTAACCTGTTATGATGAGGACATCATATAATAAATCATATGGTCCTTTCCAGCAGCTGAAGGTCTCCCTTGTACAGTCTTCCACCAATAAATTTTTCCAAACTCCTAATGATCCTTCTGTTCCTTAGTTGTTGATCAATAGCCTGAATCATAGCTCCTGCTCTTTCCTTGTCTACATTTCTTCAGACTGTCTATGGCAGATACTTCATCCGGATTCGCTTCAGAATATCATCAAGAGCAGACCGAACATCGTTTAGTGTACCGTCACTAAATTTGTAGAGTTCATCAATACCTATCAATATGTTCTTCTTGTCTTTATTCTGATGTATGAAACCTCTAGGATTGGAGTATGCTGTATAAGCTGACATACGTTTGAGATCTGATCTGTATGTATTCGGCCTTGTGAGGTTGAGCTTCTTTTGGTAACTTTCGACACCTAATTTAAGATCTTCCACACGCCTTCTGAGGATAATGCTTCTTGTAAACATTCGTAGTGAGACAGTGATGTGCTGTCGTTGTATGGTATATTTAAGATGATTCAAGTTTTAAATTTATATTTTGCCTACTAAACCAAAAACAACACTTTAACGGGCAGTGTACCCGATCGGTAGTAGTTTCATGGTAAGTAGGGTGTCGAACACTTGAAGCGAGGTTAAATCTATCAATTTAATTAATATCTTGGTTATCTAATCTATGTTAATTCTATTCTATTCTAAACCTATGTTAGTCTAAATCCTAATTCTAACGGGAAAAAGGGGGTTTTCAGCCTGAGAGACTGGCACGGTTTGGTTGGTGACTACAATCAATTCAAGGCACTGTTACCCACGCAAGCTAATTAACAAAAGATAAAAGAGTGGTCGAACCTTATATAAGAAAACTGTATTAACCATTATTAATCCGATTAGAACGTTGGTTTGTTTATTTAGTGCAATGATTTCTTCTCTCGAGGTGGCATATCATTCTTAAGACTTAGGCGTTACATCATCCTAAGACCTAGACACAATAATTCTGTCATAATTAAAGCATCCGCATAAAACATCCTTATTTGCTGATTATAATCTATCTTAGGGATTAAAGCAATGGTGATCTTGTTAAACCCTAGCTCATAAAGACTTTACCCACTTACCGCTTAATGGCAGTTTATACACTAGTAGTCTACTTGTCCATCTATCCAATGGAATCAGAACGTTACTTGTTGAATTATCTAGGTCACCTGCTAGTCAACACGATCAATAAACCATTGGCAATTTCCAATTAACTAGTTAAGCCCGAAGCGTATCCTAGACACAAATTTAGAAAGATAATATTTGGGTAACTATGTTTCTAGATGTATAAATCACTATATGAAGAGCTATCCCGGACTCTAAATCTACTTGGTCCACTTCACTAGATCCAGTTTAATGATAGGTCGCATACAAAGGCGGGTAAACAAGTATACATTGATAAACATAAACAAGCACTCAACGATAAATCAAGAAATTGAGATAAACAAATACCAAACATTCAGATCTTCATAATAATAGCTAATACCTGAAGGTATTAGCCATCAAATGTCATAATAAATACAAGAGTAATTATTTAGCCAAGGTAAACTAACCGAGTTAACGAATGATACCAAAAACTGAACGATTACTAAAGTATATGGAATTATACGTTGTCTTCTATGGAATTGAATACGTTGCTCGACCTCATCTGCTTTTTTTCTCTTTTGAAAATTGACTTTTGTGGTTTACGTATTAAGAATATGATTTAGCATACTTAAAACTCGTTTTTTGAGTTTTGTATTTATAGGGTCTGGAATTCGGTTGGATACGGCGTATCCATGAGTTAGATACAGCGTATTAGGGATTTCTTGGAGTAGGGACCATGCTTGATATCTTCCAGAATATTATATTTGTTCCATATATTGAATACGGCGTATTGATTCCTCTAGATACGGCGTATTGATCTTTATTCCTGAGTGGTCTTTGGTGGGTGCAGGTACGGATATGCCGTATCTTCCTTGATGGATACGGCGTATTGGTCTTCAGAATAGAAATCTTTAAAATATCTTAATTTAAGCTCCAAAATGTGCGCCTTTTGCTAACTTTCACCAATTACTCCATAATTATTAAAATTCTTAAATATAAATGATTAAGTAACAATTCTTTGCAATAACTATACAAAATGGGTTAATAACATGGGATAAATAATGCTATAAAATACACGTTATTTGATGTCATAAAATATCCCCCCACTCGAATCCTACTTGTCCTCAAGTAGCCTTTAGAAGTTTATAGAAATGTGTCCCTAAGGATATTTCCCGTTAAAGCACTTATTTGATCTATTACAAGTACACAACCAAACACCTCACAAAATAGGAAGATGAAAACACTCAAATCACTCAACTAATCTATGTGGTAACATGTAACTAATTTGCTCAATTGTTCGGTTGTGATGAGTATTCGATCATAAGTTTGGCAAGGATACACATCTCCACCACAAAAGCTAAGGAGTAACAAGTTTATAAAGGTAAATATAGGTTTTTATATGGAAAGGCGTACAGTTTGATCATTCTACAATTTTTCACCAGAAGTACCACTCCAACAAGGCAGCTGAAATACACATACATACCCGGAATGCCAAGATAGACATGTGTGTTCGATCACATCCCTATTCAAATTTAACCAACAGTTAGGATGAAGAATGATATAGAGTAGGAACCTTCTAACTTTCACCAAAAGTCATAAACCAACGAGGTACAAGGCATGCATACACACCCGGAATGCCAGGATACACATGCATGTTCGTACGAATCCTCGTTCGTGTAAAACCAGCGGCTAATCATCAGGTGAGAGGGAAGTAAATTGTTGTTAAATAAAAATCAAGAAAAAAATAGATTAAGACCTAAGATACAAGTTGCTAGACACTTATTTCCCGACCGTTATCATGATAAAGACACAACTATTTACAACGTCTTGATCATAGATAAAAAAACAACAACCTAAGTTGGCGTTCCCAGAACGGTCAGCTTCCTAATCTTCCCAAAACTTTACATACTCTACAAAGCAAGTGGCGATATCTTCCACTTTGTACAATACTCTACATCGTTGATTTTTAGACGTATCAACGAATAATTGATCCTTCGTGTAATTCCTTTGGTAATTGCGAAACGATTATCTTCAAACTTTCTTTCTCTCTCTTTTTGTATTTTTTCTCATTTTTTTGAATTTTTTTCTTCAAATCTCGGTGTAGTTTCACCATCTTCACCATCATAATAAATCCAGATAATTTCTTTGATAGTTCATTCATCTTCGGATTCACCAATAATTGTGATGGTAGTAAAATCACATGAGCCTTGACTACTAATATACATTCCCATTTGCAATGTACAAATTTCCAACCGCACCAAAGATAGAAAATGACACAAGACTCGGGAAAGCAATTGCAAAATTTCCAACCGCACCAAAGATAGAAAATGACACAAGACTCGGAAATACAAACTTTATACTTTAAGAAACTATCAACTATAAATTAAACTTAATCTAACAGGGTAGGTTAAGGTGTAAGGGTGTAACGAAACAAATAGTTGGTGTAATTCTTAAAGGATTGGCTCTACGGGTTTTTCTAGTGGATCTTCACTCTAAAGATGAGAGTGGAAAGGGTTTAAACTAGAGGTTAACTAACCGGTGTAGTTAGTTAATAAGCAACATGTAAAGGCGATTTGGGTGTAATCCTAAAATTTACCAATTTAAACAAGTTACTCTAATTAAATCCATAATACTCATTATTGTGGTCTCGAATTGTTAGGATTAAAAGACTTTAAGATATTCTTAGAGTTATTGCTGCTCAGTTACAACTGCTAAGTGATTACTATGACTGGAAGGATTATGCTGACAGGGATGAGATCAAAGACTTATCAGAGAAGAGATAAAGATTGATTGGAGAACAAGAATACTTACGAAGATAAGTATTAGTTATTTGTAAAGAAGATATGTATAACTTATTTGTTTAAAAGATTATGTTTGCTTATAGAAATAGATCATGGATAATTAGGAAAGAATTGTAAGCCTTGGTAGGAACTCCTGGTGTATAAAGGAGGTCCTAGGGCATAATGTAGCAAGCACTTGATATTCGTAAGCTTCAAGGATTTTGTAAACCTAACACAAATAAGGTTTCGTTTATATTGAGGCTGAAAGTTTGATAAACTATCGTTATTAATCTTGTTTTTTACTGTTTTCATTAGAATTCTTCTTAGTATCATAGACTAGATTCCGCATAGTCTTTGATATATTCAATCAAAGTTTCTACCATAGTTGTCTTGGATTTATTCAATACAACTAAGCCTTTTACAAGCTAAACAATATCTATTCAAGTAGGATCAACACGAATAGATATACCAAGCCAAGTTCTAAAGTCTACAAAATCACCGGCACACTCATATTTTGTGGAATTTAGGTAAACATTTGGAAACAGATAGGTTAAATCCTTACAATATCTAACAAGGGTTATTGGGTGCGGGTTATGTAACATGTAATTTTACAAAAGTATGCTTGAAAAAAAATTACATTTGAGCATAATTTAAGCATTTTAGTGTGAAAAATAGGACAAGTAAACATTCTAATTCCATCCCCCCACTTGAATTATACAACATCCTCGTTGTATATATAAAATATTAAAAATACGAGAATTAAAAAAAATTAGAATGAGAAACTCCCCTGATAATTGTTCGGTAGATTCTCCAAGTTACGTTTATGGGCGAGATTATGTGCTGGAAAAGCGTCTAAATCCTAGCACGAACAGCACACACACAGAATTCCAGAAAATATGCATTCCACCAACTTCGTTGATATTTCTTTTACGAGGTCCTGTATAGAATTTAGGAAAAAACATGTGCATTCCTATCTTGGTACCTACGGTTAATTTAAACTAAACTAAACAAAATACGAGTCAGTTTTGGTAGATACGGCGTATCAGGTTAGTGAATACGCCATATTCCAGAACTGAATATAATGTTTTTAAAGTGCAATAAAAAATAAAGACTTATAACGTCCAGACAATCAATACGCCGTATGGTATGGAGCGGATACGCCGTATTGATATCTGGGAAGACATACTCGATAAAATTAAATAACAATCCAGGTTGTCTCCCGGGAAGCACTTTTGTTTACAATGAAGTTGATAACGCTCCAAATATACATAAATTATCCCTCGAAAATACACTAAAAATATATATGTTAACGCATGAAATATTGCAAAGTTTGCTTGTTTGTTGTGTAATATTCATTTCATGACCAAAAGTGACGAAAAGGACTAACAATGCAAAGAAATCTAGTTAAAATGCACTAACGGTCATTAAAAGAAGGATTTAGAAGGAAAATTAAAGAGGAGTTAATGATTAAAGCCAAAGTACGGCGCACAATATATTTTGTGTGGCGCACTTCTAAACGAATTGAATGTCATTTAATTAATCACCAAGTGCGGCGCATAATTTCTTGTGTGCGGCGCACTTTCCTGTCAGTTACTCCCAAATCATAAATGATTGCAATAATTGTGCAACCTTTCACTCCCCCAAATTATGAAACTGAAGACCCATCCTCAAGTATAAATAGAGCATGAATTTTGGAGGAAATCATCACTCAAATCATCCCATTCTCATCTTTCAATCAGCAATCACAAGTTCTAGTAGTTTTAGTGGTTCTAAGGAGGTTTTTAAGGTTAACCACCACCTTCATTAGTTTCCTGGTAAAGAAGCAAGCAAACCCTCAGAAAGTTGGAGTTGCTAGTGTTACTATAGTCAATTGTTACATTGATCTTGGAAGGCATTGTAAGGTTTTGAACATCTACTCTTGAAATATTGGTAAAAACATGTTTCTATCCTTTGATAATATGAATGTTGAATTCACCATGATTGTTATATGTGTTGTTATTGTGATTGTTGAGTAGATTAACATGTTTGGTTAAGAGCTACATGATTATTATGGATCAAACTTGTCTTTTGAATGAGCTTTTGATATGAATAATATAAGCTTGATGTTTTTGGAACTGGACTAATGTTAATTCTTCGTTATGATCACCATTTTATATCCGGGATGTTGGTCGAAAGAATCCGATTAAGTGACTGATTTCCATGTTGTTTGTCTAAGACAACTAACCTTAGCCTTTTAGGATTGAACTAAGTAAACGAACATTAAACCAAGTACAAAAGGGTTTAACGCTAAACCATATGTCTAACAAACTTGGCTTAGCAAGCTTATACTACTCATTATCAAACACGAATTACACTTAAAGCATTTTTCATAATAAAAGATAAAGGCCAAAAGGGTTTTTCATTATGAATAATAGATAATCTTTCTAAGTAATTAAACATTCTTAAATCGATTATAATTTCATTCGTGAATCATTCATCTACTCAAGTTTGTCCATAATGTTTCTTGTTTCTTAACCAAACATGTCCTTTATTCTTGAAATCAAAATCCTTTCTTTAGATCCGAGGCCAGTCTATAAAATAAGTACCTTTTTTGTAATTTTATCGACTATTTCTTAGAATACCCAATCCCGTGGAACGACCTGGTCTTACCTAAAAATTATACTACATACGTGGGTTATACTTTTACCCGTGTGTTTTCCTATAATAAATTGGTACTATCAGTCATTATAAATTTAAAGCTTTTGAAACACATCAGAAGTCTTTAAGTTAGACTTTTCTTCAGCTTCTTTTTCTACTCGGCTTTAGTCACCATCCATCCTTCGTCCATATTTCGAAAGATTTCTTGGTAAGCCTGGAACGCCTCTTTTCTTGTAATTATAAGATCATCATATTCGTCTTCTTTTACAGCAACATACTCTTCATCATTATTGAACGAATATTTGATCATCATATATCTCCTTATATTGCACACTGGTAGCTCATGAACTTTACATAATTCTTCACTCTCATTATCTTCATGATTTATCTCATAAGCATAATCGTAGTTTGTATATATGTTCCATCATTTCTTTTGTTCGTAACATGACTCATCATCATCTTCTTTGATAAATCCTTCCATGATAGCTTTGTTTCTTAAAGCCTCATCTTTAAGTTCACTATCTTCCAAAGCCTCGTACTATTCGTAATCCTGATAATGGAGCTGGTTTCTAATAATTTAAGTTCCGGGTAAGTTTTCTCCATTACAATATCCATCATCCTTCCAACTACATGTTGGCCATTCCAAACACCTAGTCTTATAGTTGAAAGGCTTGCAAGTATGTTTAACTGGTGTGGGTTTGGTCCAAACTCCAGCGTCAGTCCATGGCTTCTCATCGACCCATGGTACGTCCTTGTTCCATTCATAGATCCAATCATTCTTGTAATCTTCAATAGTATTTGAAATCTCTCAATGTCCTTAGTAAGATAAGTTCTATGATCGTTTGCAAAAAGATAGTTAAATTCTTTGAATGCCTTGCATATAGGTGTTTCAAAATTAAATAGATTAGTGTCGATCCAAATACTTCATGACAACTTACCATCAATCATCAGAACATTCGTCATCTCTGACCTCAACCTCATAACTCCCTCTGATCCATAAATCCATAATGCTTTCATAGAAAATGGATCCATTGTCTTGTAGTTGAAAATTTTGATCCCAACCATTCAGTAAATGCAACATCAGACGGATCATATCCCATGTCATCATCAGCTTCATGCTCTGAATCATCATCTATTTTCGAGTCATAGGATGTTAGCAACTTCAACTTCATATGTGAATAAATCATCATCCATTCTGCTTAATCGACTGACTTCATTGTTAAAAACTTCAAGTGGTGAATCGTAAGCGTGCCGAACATCTTACTTAACATGCCTTAATTTTCTTAACTCTCCTTTGATAACCTTTGTCATTATTACTGAAAAGTACCCAGAAAATTATCAGTAGAACCAGCGGAAGAAAGGTATTAAAAAAATTAGGTTTAAAGTTCGAGAATGGAAAAGAACTTCCTAGCCACTGAGAAAATAGGAAAAATATTCATGAAGCCTCCCAAAATGTTATCCAAGGCAAGGAATACGTCCAAATACTATAAATTCCACCAAGATTATGGCCATGACATCAATGCTTGCAGAGAAATAAAAAACCAGATAGAAAAAGCTGTCAAGTCATGAAAGTTGGCCCACTTGATAAAAGGAATCAGAAAAGGAAGGGCTAAGAAGCAGACAATTAGCTCAGAGAATGGGCAACTCTCGCCGTGAAAACGGAACCGGTCGTGGACGGAAAGGAGGTGCTGATTCTCATGATTGGGGTAATAAATAATCCCCTAAAAAGAAAAGAGCCTCCGAAAATCATGAGCGTGGAAGAAATGATATCCTGATGTGTCGTTGTGTGGTGTATATTTTATTGATTCAAGTTTTAAATTTATATTTTTCCGACTAAACCAAAAACAACACTTTAACGGGCAGTGTACCCGATCGGTAGTAGTTTCGTGGTAAGTAGGGTGTCGAACACTTGAAGCGAGGTTAAATCTATCAATTTAATTAATATATTGGTTATCAATTCTATGTTAATTCTATTCTATTCTAAACCTATGTCAGTCTAAATTCTAATTCTAACGGGAAAAAGGGGGTTTTCAGCCTAAGAGACTGGCACGGTTTGGTTGGTGACTACAATCAATTCAAGGCACTTTTACCCACGCAAGCTAATTAACAAAAGATAAAAGAGCGGTCGAACCTTATATAAGAAAACTGTATTAACCATTATTAATCCGATTAGAAAGTTGGTTTGTTTATTAAGTGCAATGATTTCTTCTCTCGAGGTGGCATATCATTCTTAAGACTTAAGCGTTACATCATCCTAAGACCTAGACACATTAATTCTGTCACAATTAAAGCATCCGCATAAAGCATCCTTATTTGCTGATTATAATCTATCTTAGGGATTAAAGCAATGGTGATCTTGTTAAACCCTAGCTCATAGAGACTTTACCCACTTACCGCCTAATGGCAATTTATACACTAGTAGTCCACTTGTCCAATTATCCAATGAAATCAGAACGTTACTTGTTGAATTATCTAGGTCATCTACTAGTTAACACGATAAATAAACCATTGGTAATATCCAATTAACTAGTTAATCCCTAAGCGTATCGTGGAGACAGACTTAGAATGACAATATTTGTGTAACTATAATTCTAGATGTATAAATTACTATATGGAGAGATATCCCAGACTCTAGATCTACTTGGCCCGCTTTACTAGATCTAGTTGAATGATAGGCCACATACAAAAGCGCGTAAACAAGTATAAATTGATAAACATAAACAAGCACTCAACGATAAATCAAGAAATCGAGATAAACAAATACTAAACATTCATATCTTCATAATAATGGCTAATATCCAAAGATATTAGCCTTCAAATGTCATAATAAATACAAGAGTAATTATTTAGCCAAGGTAAACTAACCGAGTTAGCGAATGATACCAAAAACTGAATGATTACTAAAGTATATGGAATTACACATTGTCTTCTATGGAATTAAATACGTTGCTCGACCTCTTTTGCTCTTTTTCTCCTCTAAAAATCAACTTTTGTGGTTTAGGAATCGAGAATATGATTTAGCTCACTTAAAATTTGTTTATTGAGTTTTGTATTATAGGGTCTGGAAGTCGGTTGAATACAGCGTATCCAAGGAGTTGGATATGACGTATTGGGGATTTCTTGGAGTAGGGACCACGCTTCATATCTTCTAGAATATTATATTGATTCCATATCTTGAATACGGCGTATTGAGTCCTCTGGATACGACGTATTGGTCTTCAGAATAGTAATCTTCAAAATATCTTTATTTAAGCTCCAGAATGCGCTCCTTTTGCTAACTTTCACCAATTACTCCATAATTACTGCAATTCTCAAATATAAACGATTAAGTAATAATTCTTTGCAATAACTATACAAAATGGGTTAATATGGTGGGATAAATGATGGTAGAAAATAGACGTTATTTGATGTCATCAAATATCTCCCCACTTGAATCCTACTTGTCCTTAAGTAGCCTTTAGAAGTTTATAAAAATGTATCCCTAAGGATATTTTCTGTTAAAGCACCTATTTGATCTATTACAAGTACACAACCAAACACATCACGAAATAGGAAGATGAAAACACACAAATCACTCAACTAATCTATGTGGAAACATGTAACTAATTTGCTCAATTGTTCGATCGTGGTGAGTATTCTATCATAAGCTTGGAAAGGATACACATATCCATCACTAAAGCTAAGGAGTAACAAGTTTATAAAGGTAAATATGAGTTTTTGTATGGAAAGGCGTACGTTTTGATCATTCTACAATCTTTCACCAGAAGTACCACTCCAACAAGGCAGCTGAAGCACACATACACACCCGGAACGCTGGGATAGACATGTGTGTTCGATCACATCCCCATTCGAATTTAACCAACGGTTAGGATGAAGAATGCTATAGGGTAGGAACCTTCTAACTTTCACCAAAATTCATAAACCAACAAGGTACAAGGCATGCATACACACCTGGAACGTCGGGATAGACATGCATGTTCGTATGAATCCTCGTTCGCGTAAAACTAGCAGCTAATCATCAGGTGAGAGGGAAATAAATTGTTTTTAAATAAAAATCAAGAAACAAATAGATTAAGACTTAAGATACAAGTTGCTAGACACTTATTGTAACACCCCCAAATTA